>GL379994.1:120574-147438 GCA_000143925.2 Caenorhabditis brenneri
GTGCACTCATTCAGACCATTCAGTCGAATGTCGTGAGCCTCCTGAGCGGTGCAATACATTTTTTCGTGAGAATGCTCGGCGACCAGATTGATCACATTCGAATTTGGCGTAGATATCCGCGATTCGTCCATTCTCGTCAATCAAAGGAAGTGCCGACACTCGATTCTTCAGGAAGAGCTCAAGAGCATCATGAATCGGGGTGTTCACGTGGCAACACAAGATGTCACCCCATGCACCGATTCCGAGTTCACGAGGAGTACAAGACATGAATGTGGGGCGGGGGAGATCACGCATCTGTAAACAAGTATTTTGAGTAATGGTCTAGATTTTGGTTAGGTCTAACTTGTCACCAAATTTCTGGATACTCAGTTGCTAATACATTCCGCCGTCTTGGGTGCCATTCTATTATAGGTAGATGAATTTTTAAAAAAATTCCAGATCGACGTGACCTACTACCCATTTGATCGTCAGACATGTTTCCTGAAACTGGGCTCTTGGACTTATAATGGACAATATATCAATTTGGACTTCTTGTTGAGGGAGATTATAGGTATGCGCCTTCAAACTGAAAAAATCAAATTTTTTTCTGAAGCTAGTCATGATTATACTCATTCAATTCAGCCTAATTTGCTGATTCTAAAGATGTAACTTTCATTGAGATTCGCTAAAAACTAACCGAGATACGGTAGTTTCTGTATTTTCGTGGTGAGACCCAAAACTCAAAATTTATCAAAACCAGGTCATGATCATACTTATTCGAACCGGCTTGAACTGTTGATTCCAACTGTATAATTTTCTATGAGATTGGACCAAAACTGACAAAGATAGGGTAGAATTTGTATTTTCGTGGCGAGACCCAAAAACCAAAAACAAATCAAAACCTAGTCATGATTATGCTCATTCGAACCGGCTCAAAGCGTTGATTTCAACCGTATAATTTTTATTGAAATTGGTCCAAAACTGACCGAGATACGGTAGATTTTGTATTTTCGTTTCGAGACCCAAAACCCAAAAATCTTCAGAATCGGGTCATGATTATACTCATTCAAAACGGCTCAAACTGCTGATCTCACCTTAGCAATTTTTATCGAAGTTGGACCAAAACTGATCGAGTTACGCTAGTTTTTGCACTTTCGTGGTAGGACCCAAAATTCAAAATATATCGAAAGCTAGTCATGATTATACCCGTTCGAACCGGCTTAAACTGCTGATTCTTGCTGTATAAATTTCAATGAAATTGGACCAAAACTGACCGAGATACGGTGGTTTTGTACTTTCGTGGTGAGACCCAAAAACCAAAAATTTTCTAAACCTAGTTATGATTATACTCTTTCGAACCGGCTTGCTTTGCTGATTCCAATTTTATAATTGTCTTTCTTCAGGTCTTCATGGCAGCCCCATCAACGTGGAACCGGAAAGATCCTCTGCCAATCAAGCCTCGTATTTTGTGAACGAATCCATTGATCTGCAGGTATACCTGCAGAACGGAGAATGGGATTTGGAGGGAACTCCAGGTAAAGAGCACTAATGTTGTTATACAGTACTGGTCAAAAACGCAGCTTGAAGCTTCAGTCGAAATTTTCCGGTTTCAGTCAACTTTGATTGCATGCTCTAAAAAGATTGGTGGTCAAAACCGAATTTAACTACAAAGGGGTGATCACACCCTCAAAGTGTATACTTGTTGTTTCAGTGAAGGTGTCGGCCAGCCGTCAAGAACTTTTCTCGAAGTGTTTTCGAAAAGATGTTGCAGTTTACTCTACCGATATAATATTTGGTCTGTATCGTTTCTTTTAACAAGCGTTGTTTCAGGTAAACGAGTGGTCCAAAAATTCGGCACTGATGAATACCACGAGCTCTATTTTTATATCCATATTCGACGGAGGACATTGGCATACGGGATCAACCTGATTATTCCATCACTGGTCATATCCATGATGACAATTCTCGGATTCACTTTACCACCGGATGCTTGTGAGAAGATTACTCTGGGTATGTCTTTTTGCCCGATTCTAACCCGACGTGAGCTTTTCAGAGACCACCGTGCTTCTCTCCGTCATTTTCTTTCTCCAAATGGTTTCCAATACAAGTCCACCACAATCACAAAGTGTTCCTATTCTGGGTGAGTCATGCTGTCATGTTACAAGAAAAGGATGTAATGCCATGAATTGAGAACTTTCTGGAAACTTGTGATGGTGCAATTTAGGTTTGGTTTTGTTTTGATAAAAAAGGCTAAATTCTTACATGAAGTGGTTGCCAGATATTTTTCACACTGTCAAATACCCTAACCCACTTTAACACAATTTTCTGAATTTCTAAGTACTGGTTCTTATGACACAGGAAACATTTATTGACAAAAATGTTAGAGAACAATTTTGACCACAAAATTACTACTGTGAAAATGATGGAGTACCAGCAAGGAATTTGAAATTTTTCTTCTCGGGCTGAAACGCGTACTGTGGCAGGATGTGGCAAGCGTTTCAGCCCGCGAAGAAAAATTTGAAATTCTTTGCTGGTACTTTATTACTTTCACAGTATATCACATCTATCGGTCAAAAATGTTAAGAATTTTTTTTTTCTGAACTGAAGTAGTTTTATTTTTTCAGCCGCCTTTTTCTCATGTTGCCTAATGCTGGTGGCCTGTTCCTGCGTGTTCACCGTTTTGACATTATCACTGCATCACCGGAAACCAGAGACTCATGAAATGAGTCCGTTGGTGAGTTTTAGGACACCCCTCTACTAGAAGGGCACCCCAGATTCCACCCTTTTTTCCAGATGAGAAAAATCTTCATCGACTGGCTCCCCTACATCCTTTGTATGTGTAAACCCGATCATCCAAAAACGCCGAAACCAAAAGTTTTGGGAAAATCCATTGCCCCTATTCATAGGCTCTCCACTATTCCAATGCTCAATTTACCCAGAGTGTCCCAGACGGCGTTCCCCGATAAGAGCGTTTTTGTGTATCATGGTGAGTTTTGATGATGTAACTTGGTCAATTTTAGTTTAAAAGAATTTTCGACTAGGTTTTTGAAATCAGGATGAAAAATCGGTTTAAATGAGTATAATCTTGAATAGGTTTAGAAAAATTTAGATTTTTGGGTCCCGCCACGAAATCCTAAAATCTACAGTATCTCGGTCAATTTTGGTCCGATTTCAATGACAAATATACGGTTAAAATCAGCAACTTAAGCCGGTTCGAATGAGTATAATCATGACTGGGTTTAGAAAAATTTTAGAATTTCAGGTCTCGCCACGAAAACCTAAAATCTACCGTAATTCGGTCAATTTTGATCCTAGCTTCATGAAAGTTATACAGCTGAAATCAGTAGTTCAAGCCGGTTTGAATGGGTATAAACATGAATTGGTTCCGAATATTTTTGGCTTTTGGGTCTCGCCAAGAAAAACGGGAAGCTACCGTAACTCGGTCAATTTTCGTTCAATCTCAATGAAACGTATACTGTGTCAATCAACAAATCAAGCCGGTTCGAATGGGTATAATTATGACTAGGTTTGGAGAACTTTGGAGTTTTGGGTCCCGCCACGAAAATGAAAAAACTACCGTATCTCAGTCAGTTTTCGTCTGATTTTGACGAAATTAAGATTTTTGAAACTTGTCAAGAGGGTTTGAATGAGTATAATAATGACTAGGTTTCGAAAAATATTGAAGTTTGGGTCCCGCCACGAAAACATAAAATCTACCGTAATTTGGTCAGTTTTGCTCCAAACAAATTTCCAAACATATTTTCGGAATCAACTTGAAAAAACGGTTCTGATGAGCATAATCATGACTAGGTTTGGAAAATTTCTGATTTTTGGGTCTCGCCACGAAAACCTTAAAACACCGTATCTTGGTCAATTTGTGTTCAATCTTGATGGAAGTTAGATTTTTGGAATCAGCATGAAAAACCGGTTCAGATGAGTATGAACAAGACCTACGATCGGCAAAAAAAATTTTTTGGTTCAAAGGCGCATGCCACTTTTTCAAAAAATTAACGAATAAATTATAACAATTTTTTAATTTTTTCAAAACTAAACTTTTTTTTTGCAGAAATGCCAGCAATAATAAAGAACACGTCTCGTATATGTTCGGAACTTTTGATCATTGAAAAAGATATCGAAAAGATGGTGAATAAGATTGAGGAGGACTCGAAGGAAGAAATGGTTTGTACACATTTTTTTCTTTTTTTTTCACATTTTTTTCGAATTTTTTTTTGCAGCTCCGATCGGAATGGAGATTCGCGGCAATGGCCGTCGATCGTCTGTGTCTCTATGTGTTCTCGGCGTTTATCACTGTTATTACTTGTGGTTTAATTGTGCCTCATATTATTGCGAATTTATGAATTTTTCTTTGGTTTTTACGAGAAATGAATCTGATTTTTGAACTCCACGTGAAAAACCGGTTCGAATGAGTATAAACACGACCTGGTTTCGATGAATTTCTGGGTTCTTGGATTTTCGAGTCAAGACCCAAACTACCGTATCTCGGTCTGTTTTGGTCAGATTTTGAAGAAAGGGGAATATCTGGAATCAGCAGGTCAAGACGGTTCGAATGAGTATAATCATGACTAGTTTTAGATTTTTTTTTCAAATTTCATATTTTGCGTCTTACCACGAAAATACATAAACTACCGTATCTCGGTCAGTTTTGATCAGATCTCGGCGAAAAGTATATTGTTAGAATCAGCAAATCAACGCGGTTTGAATGAGTATAATCATGACTAGGTTTGGATTTTTTTTCAAATTTCAAATTTTGGGTCCCGCCACGAAAATACATAAACTACCGTATCTCGGTCAGTTTTGGTCTAAGCTCAATGAAAATGATATATTTAGAATCAGCAAACCAAGCCGGTTCTAATGAGTATAATCATGACTAGGTTTCGAAATTTTTTCCAAATTTCCTGTTTTGGGTTTCGCCGCGAAAATACCAAAACTACCGTATCTCTCTCAGTTTTGGTCGGAGCTTAATGAACATTACATATTTAGAATCAGCAAATCAAGCCGGATCGAATGAGTATAAACATGACTAGGTTTGGATTTTTTTCAATTTCCATATTTTGGGTCTCGTCACGAAAATACAAAAACTACCGTATCTCGATCGGTTTTGGTCCAACTTCGATAAAAATTATATAATTAGAATCAGCAAATTAAGGCGGTTCAAATGAGTATAATCATGCCTAGGTTCTTAAAATTTTTGAAATTTCATGATTTGGGTCTTAGCACGAAAATACATAAGCTATCATAACTCGGTCAGTTTTTATCGAAGCTCAATAAAAATTAGACATTCAGAATCATCAGATCAAGACGGTTTGAATGAATATAATCATGCCTGGGTTTTGATAAAGTTTGAATTTTGGGTCCTACCACGAAAATGCGAAAAATACCGTATCTCGGTCAGTTTTGATCAGATCTCGATAAAAAACATAAATTCAAAATCAGCAAATTAAGCCGGTTCGAATGAGTGTAATCATGACTAGGTTTGGAATTATTTTCAAATTTCACATTTTGGGTCTCGCCACGAAAACCCAAAATATCAAAAATTTCAAACCTAGTCATGATTATACTCATTCGAACCGCCTTTTCATCCTGATTTCGAATTTCTGATTCTAAAATTTTTTGGACCGAAATCGACCGAGATACGGTACTTCTAGTACTCCCTTCCGGTTCACCCCAGACTCTTGTCTAGTATGTTCCCAAATCCTAAAAAACACAATTTTCTTTCCGTTCCCGTTTCCGTCGCGGGGAAGAAAAAAACAACTTCATAAATTTATATAAAGGTGAATTTTCAATTTCTGTTTTCTGTTGGTGGGGGGCGTGTCGGGGAGGGGTACCTACCCGCCCCCGTTGTGTGTGTGTTCTGCTCAAATATTCATTGTGTTGTGAATGCGAGTTACCTTTTATTTCGAAAAATGAGAGACACACTTTACGATTTTTTTTGTTCCGGAAAATAATTTTCGGATTTTTTTTTTCAGTTTTTTTTTGACTGAAAATTTTTCGAAAAAATTTTTTTCGGAAAAAAATCTTCTTGATCTTTGTGTTTTTCAAAATATTTCAAAATTTTTCGAAAAAAAAAATCTGAAAATTGATCCTGACCCACTGAAATTGTGATCTGTCTGTCTGGAAAAAAACTCGAAAAAAAAATTTTTTTTTTCGAGCTCATCGGACTTTGAGGAAGTGAAATTGGAGCAAATAAATAGAGGGGGAAAAGCTGGAACAAACTTCAAAAAAATAGTTGGAATTTTTTTTCGAAACCGGAAACTTCCAGTTTTTTCGTCTCTTTTTTTTATTCGGAGCCACCATGGAGTTTTTTTTCGTTGAAGGATTTGAATTGTTACTTTTTTTGTTAGAAGCGAAGAAGAAGGAGGTCAAAAGGTCACTAGAGTTCGGAATTTATTTTTCTGGAAATTCAAAACTTGATTCATTTTTTTGTCATATTTTCCATCTCAATTTTTGTGTTTTTTTCCGACAAAATCCTGTTTTCCGACAAAACCCTTAATGGGGGACGGAAGTTGAAAAAAAAGTACGAATATTTTTATATGAATGGATTCAGAATGTTGCTCAGAACAAAAACTCCGATTGGGGTCATGTCCAAAAATCACCCTAAAGCAAGAAACAGGTGCTCAAAGTGATGAAAAACTCTTCCGGCTTGAGATAATCATTACAATTTTTTTCAGGACTGGTAGAAGGTTTTCCATCACTCTGAGCACTTGTGTCTTGCTTCAAGGTAATTTTCGTATACGTAATTTTTATATACGTAATTTTTTCACTTCCGTCCCTCTTTAACGCGAATCCTATAATGAAGCCCCGAGTATGTTCAGAGCAGCATATCTCGGTTGCATTCAGAGCTATCAAAAAATTGTAAACTAGAGAAATGTTTAACACATCATTTTGAACATTTTGCCTGTTTTATTATTTCGATAACTCTAAAAACAACTGAGATATACTGCTCTGTAAAATACGTACAGTCCTGTTGATTGGAAGTTTTAGAAGTTTTGGGCCAGAGATCTTTTTTCCTGATTACTTCTTGCTCTAATGTTTAGATCACAGTCGAACCATCCCGTGTAACCTGATCCTCGTTTCCCTATCATCACGTCTTTCCATTTGAACCCAAGGGTCCCGTGTCAAGGGTCTAGAAGATATCATATAGTTTCCTGTTTTTCATCTTTCTATTTTTCAATATCATCACCTTTTTGTCTCAAAACATTCATCAAAACAAGTATAAGGAAATTGTTCCAACAATTTAAAAAATGTAACTTTGAATAAACTACCGTTGATCCTGTAACGGGGAAACACTGCATATTCAAAACGGTATATCTCGGTTGCCTTTGAAGCTATAAAAAAGTTTTCAATTGAAAAAATGTTAAAAATGAAATAATTAGCCTTTTGTTAGTGGACAACTTCTTGCTATCTCAAAAGATAACTGAGATATGCTGCTTTGACCATACAGCACGTGGACTTACAGCTTCCCCGAGATCACGATTCAAGGTGACTCATTTTTGTTTGTTTTTTCTCAACTTTTTTTTACTCCTCAATGCCAATCAAAATTTCATGGGGTGTGGTACCCAGTCTGACAATCAAAGCAGAAAATGAAGAAAAAAAATATATAAATATGGCGGCGTGCCAAGTACCCCCCACTTCTAACATGAAGAAAAAGAAGAAGGAACATGAGAGGGAGAGACATGGGTTCCCTTTTTTGAGCAGTTCAAGAGTTGGCACATTGCCAGATTTTATTTGCTTTCAGGCTTATTTTCAGTCATTTCTAAGCCATTTTCAACCATTTTTACACCTATTTTCGCGCCATTTTTTAGAGCAATTTATACAATTTTCTGTCATTTTTAGACCATTTTTAGTCAATTTTAGGCCAATTTCTATCAAATTTAGATCATTTTTTCGTCATTCTAGGCCATTTTTTCTGCCAATTTCAGGCCATTTTTTCAGTCAGTTTTAGGCCGTTTTTCAGTCATTTTAGGCCTATTTCCTGTCATTTCTAGCCAGATTTCAGCCATATTTAGGCCATTTTCCAGTCATTTTTACATCTGTTTTTGTGCCATTTTTAGTCTAATCCAGGCAATTTTTTGGTCATTTTCAGTAATTTCTCCTTCTTGGTTATTCTATGTAGTCGTCCTATCAAAAAATCCAAAAGATCAAAACCATTTTTTTTTCAATTTCCTCCTCCTAACCTTTCCCTTTTTTATGGTCCCAGCCCGATCCTGACCCTAAAAGTAGAAAACTCAACGAATTAATTTGAAACCTTTCCCCCATGTTTCCAATCTAATCAAATCGAAAGTTTGGTCTTCAATTTCCTGACCACTTCTAACCCATCCTAAAATGAGCACTTCTCTTGAAATAGAATTGAAACTCCGCCCCTTTTTATGTCCACTTGTGCTCTTTTGGCTCTTCACGTTTTTCTGTAGTTCCTCTCTCTCAACTCTTTTTTTTTGATCTACTCACAGAATCATCAAATAGAACAAGAGAAATTGCATCAAAAATCAAACAGCTGTGTCTGGGAGAAGTAGGTCTTGAGTTGTTTTTTTTTTGAAAAGAGTTCACGGGTTTTTGTTGGATAACTGCTATTGTTTAGGTGTGTAATTGACAAAAGACTGTTTGAACATTCTTCAGAAATCATAGTTTCTCCCCTATTTTCTTATCAATAGAGCCCTATTTTTTCCAAATTTCTTCAAATTTTGAAAAATCAGCTTGTAGATCAAAAAATTCTCTATCGATTGGTATAAATATCATATAGGGTTGTACCAGAAAATATGGGTGAAAAACTGAAAATTAAAATTTTTAGGCCTAAAAATTTGAATTTTTAGTTTTCAATCATAATTTCTGATTCAACCCTGTATGATATTTATACCAATCGATAGAGAATTTTTTGATCTACCAACCTCCAGTTTCCACGTTGTTAGGGAAAAACCCACTTATGCGAAAAACTATAAAAAATAATGAAAAAATCGGAGTTTTCGGTGCTGAAGCTTGATTTCTTAGCTTTTTGAGCCTCTTATTCTGGAACAGCCCTATATGATATTTATACCAATCGATAGAGAATTTTTTGATCTACAATTTTGCACAGTTAATTGTTCTGTACGTGTTTTCAAAAGGTTTCATTCGCGGGCTCTGTCTTACTGTAGGGTCGCATGCTAACTGCGTGGCGACTCAGCAATCCGTAGGCATTTTCTCATTTTGTTGAAAACTTGAAAATCAGGGCCTATGCTTGTTTGAATTAAATTGAATAGCAACTTTTCTTCGTATCATGTTGAATATAATATTGACAGAATTCGATCGAAAGTTATTACTGAAAAGTGTTCTGGAAACATGGTGCGCGCTCCTTCGGCTTAAGCGCGGCTTACTGTCAGAATTTAAAGACGCAATATAGAAATTCTAGAACCTCTTATTCAACTCCCAACTTTTTCGTGGCTAACTACATTCCCAAATGTTTTTTTCTTTGCATTTCCTGGACCACCTTAAGAAATAAAACATCATAAAAATATATGACTAACTAATGCACTTTCCTATTGTTTCCTTTTCTAGTTGCTTCTAGTTGAGTAAACTCTAGGACCAAAAAAAGAATAAGGAACAAAGAAGAAAAAGAAAAAAAGTAAAGTGTTTATTGTGTTGGAGTTTCTGCACGTGGAAGAAAAAATAACTAATGACCAAAACTTTTTGGACTTTTTTTCTAGAAACATCTTATAAAAATGTTTAAGGAATGCTCAAAAATAGACATCCTGCGGTTTTTCGCTTTTTTTTGGAAAATCTTTCCAAATTCGATTTTTTTTCGCAAAAGCAAAAAAAACTTTTGTTCATAGCTTGATCTTTTGCTATTTTTGGTGAAGGGGTGGCCACTAGTTTTCAGTAATTGTTGTGTCTCCTAAATTGGATGCTTGTTGTTTTTGTTTCTTTAGTTCAAAACACATCGTGTTCTCTTTGCTTTTCTTGAAGAAAGTTTGGTTGGGAGTCGGAATAAAACTAGGCTCCTCCCACTTTTGAAATGTGAACTTGAGCACGAAATCTAGAACGGTTAATAAAAACGAACCAAAACAATTTTTGGAAAAATTGAAAAAAAAATTTTTTGGTAGTTTTTGCGTTTTCGTGGTAGGACCCGAAATTCAACAATTTCCCAAACCTATTCATGATTATACTCACCTGAACCGATTTTTCACGCTGATTCCAAATCTATATTTCTCATCGAGATTGGATCAAAACTGACCGAGATACGGTAGTTTTCGCATTTTCGTGGTAGGACCCAAAATTCAAAATTTTTCCAAACCTAGTCATGATTATACTCATTTGAACCGTCTTGACATGCTGATTCTAATGGTACAATTTTCATCAAGATTGGACGAAAAGAGACGAAAATCCAAAAACCGGAAAACAAAAAAATCCTCCAACCATAGTCATGATTATACTCATTCGAACCGCCTTGACATGCTGACTCCGAAAATCGAATTGAAATTTTTTAGGACCAAAATTATAATAGACACGCCCCTCCAAACTAATGTTTTTTCAAAATCATAAATTCAAAAACTTCCAAAAGTACACTCTATCTTCCAACAATTTTTGCACACATTTCACCTTTTGTCCTTCTTTGTTCAAAAAAAAAGTAGTTTCCTTTTACTTTTTTCCTCTTCTGACTTGCCTCTCAGAGACCAATTTTGAGGGGGGACCACCCACCCCCTGGTCCCAACTATTATTGCTTGAGTAACTCGCGTGGAATAATTTTTTTTTTCGTTTTTTTTTTCAAATAAAATACGTTGGGACGTGTTTTATTTGGAAAAAATTTGTGTTAGAATACGTTTTTTGAAAAAAAATTTTTGTGCAAAATTTGAATTTGTGCGTGATTTTTCGAAATTTTTTTTTCAGAAAAAACATGAAATTGGTGTGCTGCTGATGCTCAAAAAATGGACAAAAAATAAAAAATGATCATTTTGATTCTACTATTATTCAATGTCGTATTGTCGGTGAGTTTTTGAAAAAATAATTTTTTTTGAAAAAAAATTTTTTTCAAAAAGTTAATGAAAAGTTTTCAGACAAATGTGAAAAATAGTACTGATAATGAGGTATATTTTTTTCTGAAATTCAATTTTTTAGCCACATTTTTTGCTTTTTTCAGCTCAGCTCAGCTCACTTCTCGGCACTTTTTATAGCTTTTTCAGCTTCTTTTTCGCGCTTTTTTGAATTTATCAGAAAATTTTTGGAAAATTGACAGAGAATTCAAAAAATCGCAAGAAAATTGGCGGGAAATCTGATTTTTACAAAAAAAAATTTTTTCAAAAATTCGAAAAAAAAATTCGAAATAATTTTTTTTTGGAAAATGAAAATCAATAAAATTCTCGTATGATTTTTAGAACATTTTTCTCGGTAAGATACGACTTTCCAACCAAAATTTGAAAGAAATTCAAAAATTTTTCAAAAACGCGCGTATTTAGCAGAAATGTGTCGAAAATGCAAATGCGCTCTATTGAGAAAAACGGTAAAACTTGGCTATAGCCTCTAAAATTGCTAATTTTCAATAAAAACAAAAAAAGTTCACGAAAAACCCCCTTGGAACAACGAAGAAAAAAGCTCCGCCTTCATTTTCAATAGAGCGCAAATGCATTCGTTACGGTTCCCCTGTAGTGTGAATATTGAGAAAAAAAACTTTTTTTCCGGTAAAAAATTGTTTCGAGCCAATTTTTTTCAAAACCCAAAATTTTCGAAAAAAAATTGTTTTCAAATTTTTTCACGCCATGCTTCCACCACTTCTCCACCTACAGTCCAAAACCTTTTTTCCAGAAACTAATACGTGTGAATGAGTGGCACGACATCCCAATCACCGGCACGGATTACGAAGAGGCACTTATCGATTTTCACCTATTTGCCACGTGTGAAAAGTGGGTTGAGAAAAAATATTTATTCCAAAAAATGCAACCGCGCTCAATTGACAATTCCACAACGCTCCATACACAGCTTACGGGACTCGGCGTCGACGTAGGTGTTGCAATTCGTGCGGCACACGTCCATCGTTTTGATGGCCTAGAAAAGTTTTTCTAGGCCACGGCCTTGTAATAGAGGGAACTTACCTCAGCCATGGCCAGAATACAGAAAATAATTAGGAGGAAAATTAGAAATTTCATTTTTTCAATAAAAATTTTTTTTTCAAGACAAAATGCTCTGAGTTGGCTCCGGCTCTATTTTTTCCCCAACAGCTGTCATCTTTTTTATCTGTTTTTCTCAGATTCTCCGTGCTTTTCAAGACGGAAGACGGCGAGTCGAGCCGCTTCGAGTTCTCTTATTATGACGTCACACTCAAAAAGATTGATGTTCAATCGATTGGAAACGAGGTGGAGGTGCCCGACACGCCCAAAATGTTGGGAACGTGTCGCGAAAATAATCGGAAGATTTTGAGGATTAAGGTGGGTTGATAGAGGAAAAAACAAAAAGATTTGGCGCCACGGGGGGTTGAACCCGGGCATTGTGGGTGAAAGGCAAAAGCGTTATCCAGTAGGCCACGAGGTAGCACGTGGAAATGGGGGAGGAGAGCGTATAAGAGTGTGCGACACGCAGGCAGCCTCCCCCCCCCCCCCCCATTCTTAACCGCCCTCCGCTGCTTATCAACGTGTGATACGAGTGGCCAACTGGTAACATTTTTGCCTTTCACCAGGAAGGTCCCGGGTTCGATTCCACCTGGTGGCAAATCTTTTTTTCTTTTTTTCCTGAACTAGCTCAGAGGGTTTAGGATCATTTTAGAGCTTTTCAAAGCTAATTTTTCCAGATCCGCACCACAAACGACACGATAACATTCAAAATCGACGACCAACTCATCCGCCGCCCATTCGACTCCTCCCTCCACAAAATCAAGATTCTCATTCCACAAAGTGTCGCCTGCTGCCTCATCCGCGCCCTCTTCCTCAGTAACTCTGATCTCGATGCGTATACATCTGTGTCCACACGATTTGTGACCTCATCTAAAGCTGCTTCTAGAAGAATTCTAGAAGTTTTTGAACCTTCTTCTTCCTCCAACCCTTTCACTTCTACCCCAACCACCCCATCCACCACCAGTGATCCGAATAAATGGAGCAAGTTCACCCTGGGTAAAAACCCGACGGAAAGCAGTACTAGCGAACCGAAACCTGAGGGTTCTTGGACCCATTCTGTCAATAAGGAATGGTCTATTACTTTCGTTCTCTGCTCCATCGTCGTTTGTACTATTATGCTTTTCTTGGCCGTCTTTGGAACTTTTACCGTTTTCTATTTGATGACCAAGCCTAGAGGGGGAAAATCGCCATATTCAGTTGATGCGTAAAATGTGATTTTTTGAGATTTTTATTTTTGAAAATTTTTATTTTGAAAATTCTTTGAATAAATATTTGGAATTTTTGTCTTGAGAAATGAAACTTCGGAAAAAAAAACAACTGACACAGTAAAAAATTTGCTGAAATTTAAGAAAGTGCGCTCCGCCGTACATTTTTCTTAAATCTTTCCAAAACTCATTTTTCAGTGTTTTCCAAGTCGATTATAGTGTAAAAATGCGAAAAGTGAAAGAAAAATTCAATATCGATTTGAAAGTTGGCAGAAAACCGAGCAAATTTGTTTCGAAAACATGGAAAACAAGTGAGAAGCCTCCGTAAATCGACAAGCCACGCTCTCGTGGGCGGAGCTTAACTTTCGCGGGCGTTTGAAAAATTTATATTTTGGCGGGCATTTTCTGAACTCGTGGACCAGCAAATTCGGCAAAAAATGTGATGGAATCCGCGATAAAACTGGAGAAAAGCATCGGAAAAACGCCAACTCTTCCTGCGTTCCTACTGTATTAAAGGCGCAGGTTAACTTTTTCTCTCATGGGTCTTGTTTTGAACACCGAATTCCTGGCCAGCAAAGCGGAAAAGGGACATAAAATTGGTGAATTTAGAGCTTTCTGAGTCATAATATACCTAAAGAGTAATTTCTCCTTAGTATCAGTGGAGAAACTGAGAGAAAAATCACGAAAATTGAAGAAAAAAAAATAAAATCATAAATTTATTTTTGTACAGGGTGCAATAAATAATTTTACAAAGTGCGATAAATATTCAAAAATACAATTTTATGATGCAGCGTATCTACCAATTTCAATCATGTTTTTTCTTTTGAACTCAAATCGGAACACCAAAAATTTATCAGAACCGGGAATCGGGTAGCACGGCCATTCCGGAGTTCTTCTATCGGCATCGAATTCACCGAGAGCACCTTTGATTGCTTCGATGTCCATTGCGTAATTCTCTTTGTTCGAAAAGATGCATCCGTACTGGAAGTTCCGCATTTCGAGTAGGACCTTCTTGATTTCAGCGATTTCTTCTGGCACGAGTTCCGGGCGTCCAATCTCAAAATCCTCGGAATTCCGAACAACATCCATAAGAATCGACGAGTCATCACCAGTCAAATCGATATAGATAAGTTTATTCTCCGCCATTCTCCACTGATCCAATCCGAAAAGATTGTTCACATCATCTTCTCCACCTTCACAATAACAATCGATTCTCTTGAGAACGCCCGGTTTGAAGTGCTTCAATAGGTGAATGTGATTGCTCAGTGTAGTCTTCGGCAAATCGATTTCGGAGACGTGGAGTTGATGATTCAGTGAGCTTAGAACTTGTTCGAGATACGGTAACTGAGTGACTCCGGCTCCGCCCTCCTTTTTGAAATCCATCACATTGAATTGTTCCAGTTGCAAGTGTGGATTATGGAGCAGATATCCGACATGACCCAATGCCATTTTCAAAAAGTTTTTCTTCTTGATGCTCACTTCCTTCTGATTTCCATATCCCATTGTACATCCTTTTCCCTCTGGTTTGTAAGAAATCGCATCGTTATCCAGGTAAATTTTGACGGTTGGATTGCGAGAATCGAAATGATACACGGAAATTCGTTTGTAGAAAGGGATATCGCGATCGATGATGTCTCGAAAACCTCGACAAACACGTCGCATCAGAATTCTGAAAGTCAGATTTGAAGAAAAATAAATTTTGAATTTTGGGTAAATACTCAACTGTTATGGGGGGTGATCAACTGCTATATTCGGCTCTTCTGCTATGGATCAACTGCTGTTTTCGCCACTTTTAATGTCTGTCAAAGCGAAAAAAAAACGAAAAATGATTTTTCAATTGAACATTTTTGGAAAAAACCGTAAAAAGGCGGTTTTCGAAGTTTTTATCAGTTTTTTTCCGAAAAATTTCCGGCTGAAAAAACCGGCACAGTCCATAGTCATAGCATTTGATCCATAGCAAAAGATCCAATCATAGCACATGAGACAATAGCAGTTGAGTAACTACCCAAATTTTGGTCTTACCTCTCGAAGCGATGATCCACATACTCCAAAATATTGTCGACGATTTCGATTGGCATATCACCGAATCCTTTCTGTCCTTTCCTTGTTGAATTTTCACATGATTCGTAGACTGCTTTGAGAGGGAGACACTGCTCCATTTTGTTAGTTGGTTAATCTGCAAAAAAAATGGTTGTACGCATATCGAGATGTTTTAAAAAGAGTGAACGCGACGAGAAAATCGAAATCAGATGAGAAAATCACATAAATTGCACGAATTCGTTTAAAATTCACTGGAAAATCTAACTTAAACATCGCGCTTTTCTTCTTCACCTGAAATGCGCCAAGCCGCCGGTTGACGCGCTTTCCGTTTTTAGCGCGAAGTGAAGAAATTCAAATGATTTTTCGACATTTTTCAACTGTTTTTGAGTTTTCTCACTGGTTTTTCACTGATTTTTTTTTCAAATTTTATTGAAAAAACGAAATTACAGATCTCAATAATGGCTGAGGCAACCAAAAATCTTCATGTAGAAGTGAAACTGAACCCTAAATTGTGAGTTTTTTGCTTGAAAACAAAAAAAAATATTATTTTCCAGTCCAAAATCCTCAATTCAATCGAAAATCGGCGAAATCGAGGAGCTCATCAAGTCGAATTCCACAAATGCCAGAAACTGGAAGCCGTTACCCTTAACCGGGGAGGCTGAGCTCACCGAGCTCTTCGAAAAACTCGTCATCGGCACCTGCGAGCTAAAAGACGGCGAGCAGCTTGTCCTCGACGACTTCTCCATCGATCCATCCACAAATCTTCACGTCTACAAACTCCACAAAGACGGCCCGCTCTCCCAAAACATTGGCGACGACGCAGACGACGAGAGCATCATCGGCTCGCAGCTCTGGCAGCTTCCCTGCGTGGAGTTCGACTCGATTTGGGAGAATTTGATCTACGATTCAAATCTGAAGAACGAGGTGATGTCCTATGTCACAGCACTTGTCCGGTTGTCCGAAAAACACGTGAATACAAAAATCATCAACGTAAACCGCCTAATCCTGCTCACCGGACCACCCGGCACCGGGAAAACTTCCCTGTGCAAAGGGCTCGCCCAGCACTTATCGATTCGAATGAACGATCGATATTCGCGTTCGGTGATGATGGAGATCAATAGCCACAGCCTTTTTTCGAAATGGTTTTCGGAAAGTGGGAAACTCGTTCAGAAGATGTTCGATCAGATCGATGAGCTCGCCGAAGAGTCGAAATGCATGGTTTTTGTGCTCATTGACGAGGTGGAATCGCTTGGAATGTGTCGAGAATCCTCCTCATCCCGATCGGAGCCATCCGACGCTATCCGGGCGGTCAACGCACTCCTGACTCAAATCGATCGGATCAGAAGACGTGAGAATGTGCTGATCTTGTGCACATCGAATCTGGAGTCGACGCTCGATAGGGCGCTCGTGGATCGGGCGGATATCGTGCGGAATGTCGGGCAACCGTCGGATTTCGCGCGGTACGCAATGCTGAAGGCGTGTGTGGTGGAGCTGATTCGGATAGGAGTTGTGGAGGACGAGGAAGTACATCTACAGGATATTTTAGATGTAAACTTTTTTTTTGGGCAAAAAAAAATTTTTTTTTAGGAAAAAATGTAGAATTTTCCAGCAATTCACGAGAAAAAATGCTGAAAAATGGGTAGAAAATCAACTACTACTTCTCAACTGCTATACTTAGCTCTTCTGCTATGGATCAACAACTGGCGAAAATAGCAGTTGATCCATAGCAGAAGAGCCAGATATAGCAGAAAATGTAAAATTTTCTAGCGATTCAAGAGAAAATGCTGAAATTCAAAATTTTCGGTGCGAGAAAACGCGCTCTACTGCGAATTTTTTCCCTTACTTTCGGAGGCGATTCGAAATTTCAGAAAAATCTGTTTTTTTTTGCTGACAGAAACTAGAGAAAAAGGCTTAAAATGTCTATTTTTGGCGACAAAAATGCAATTTTTTTTTCGGTTTCTTCATCAGAGATTCATAAATTTATCGAAAAAAAAAATCTATTTTACCAGAAAAAAACTACTTGAAATCATTGTTTATTTCCCGGAAGAAAACTACGAAAATCCATTTTTTTTTTCGGAAAAAAAAATTGTTTTTTTCCGAAAAAATCCACGAAAATTCAATTTATTCCCCCGAAAATTTGCGCAAATCAATTATTTTTCTGGAGAAAATCCATCAAATCCACTGAAATTTGAATCACCGCGCACTCCCCATAGAGCGCACTTTCCTCTGTTTTTTTCGCGGAATTCCCAATTATCGATTTTTCCAGGTCGAATCCGCACGAAACGACTACACCGATCAGCTGCTCTCAATCGCCCAAGAGGCTCGTGGCCTATCCGGAAGAGCCATTTCAATGCTCCCCACGCTGGTCTACTCGAAAAGCTACGCCAAGACAATTTCCATGGAAAACTGTATGACGTTGTTCCGCGAGGCGGTTCAGGAGCGGCTTAGTCGGAATTCTGCTTAAAGAAGCTGCTTAGAGATTCATTTGAGACATGCGTTTTGTTAAATGAATATTTCAATAAATATGGATAAAGAATTCGAGCAAAAATAAATAAATAGCGGGGGTAAATATATATATTACAAGAGTCCATAAGTGACACTGAGAGGCATTGAGCGTGCCGCTCCACGAAGTTCGCCACCGTGTCCTGTTGAATTCGCGAGCCGATCACGGAGCATTGAGACGAACGGTTGATTGGAGGAGATGATCGAGGGGACGACGAATCCATCGTTTCTGGGTTTACGGATGGCACAATGTGGCAGGATCTCGTGGTTGACGAATTGGTCAGGGGTGAAGCCAGAGGGGATCTGAATTGAGTTTTTGTGGATTTTGACTTGGTTTTTCAGGAAAAATGAGGATTTTTCTTCGATTTTCCGAGGAAAATCTGGATTTTTCCCCGGTTTTCTGGAGAAAAAACTGGATTTTCCCCCGATTTCCTGGAGAAAAAACTGGATTTTTATTCGATTTTCAAACGAAAAATCTGGTTTTTTGGCTAAAAATTTCTGAATTTCAATCCAAAATCCACGTTTCCTAAGGAAGAAAACTCACCGTCCTCGCCTCCACATCATATCTTCCCCGACAAGAGTGAATCATTTTCGCCATACACTGTCGAATAATCTCATTGAACGGATCAATGGCAAGAGCTCTATTGAAGAATTCTGTTGCTCTGTCGGTTCGTCCGAGCACCGCGTAGCACAACGCGACGCTGGCAATTGCGTCGACGAATTTCGGCTCCATACGGATGGCCTTTTGATAGAATTGAATGGCCTCCTCGAGTCGTCCTCGACGGCGGGCTATATGGCCAAGGTTGTTGAGCATTGGTCTCCAGAAGTCGTCGATTTGTCTGGAATTTTAGGAGATTCATGGATTTTTGAGCATAAAAATCATTAGAATCAGAGTTGTGGGCTCAGAATTTTGTCAAAATGTTGGTTTTTGTGAGGATTGAACCTTCGAAAACTCAGAATCCTCGAAATCTGGGGTCTAGCGGGTTCTGTGCATGCTGGCCATTTTGTGAGAAAAATGAGCCGGAACAGTGGAAAACTCGACATTTTTAGATTTTTTTTGCTTTTTTCATCTCAGAAAACCAATTTTCCAGTGGCAGATGCACCTTTTTTAACCCAGAAATTCGGATTTTTGGGTCCTTTATTCAAATGGTGATTTTAAGTTTTTAGACGTGTAGAGCTCAATGAAATCTACATTTCGATGTATTTGTGACCCCACAATCCCAATTTCGACAAAAGTTATAGCAAAATCAGGTTGAAAATTGTTTTTGGCATGATTTTGAAGATCTTTATCACATTAATGCATTTTTAGCTCAGAAAATCTACTTTTCTGGGTCAGTAACATCACGAAACACCATTTTTAACCTAAAAATCCGGATTGTCGGATCCGGACAGGCTCAGAGGGCTCCAGATTGATCAAACGGTGACTGTCTACATTTTGATAGGTTTATGAGCCCACAATCTCGATTTTTCCAGATATCTACCTCTTCAACGCCTCCTCAATCGGCGAATCCTCTTCCATCTCAGTCACCATGAACAGCACAGTTCTGAACAGCTTATCCGCCTCCTCATACTTCTTCGCCGCATACGCCACACACGCCTCCTCATGCCGAATCAACGGATCGTTCGGAGACCTCGAGACCGCTTCCAACATAAACTTCTTGCTCAGTTTTTGACTATGAGTACTATACTGCAGAGAGGTATAGAGAAACGGCTCAGAGCTCCGATCAACGAGTTTGGAGGCTCGATAATAGCAACTCATCGATTGCTCATGCTCCACTTCATAGTGAAGAATGTGTCCAAAAGCCAGCCATCCTTCGGCGAACGTTGTATCCATCATAGTGCACTTGTTGATGAAAGTTCTGGCTCGCGCATTCGCTCCAATCGTATAATAGTACAAGGCGACACAATACCATGGAAGAGGGATATGGGGATCATCGGCCACCAGTTGATGACCGAGTTCCAGAAGAGCTTTTGAGTCTTTTAGCATTGTCAAGCAGTGAATTCGTAGGAGAAGAGCTTCGGGGTGTGGTCCGAAGATGTCAAACAGCTCATCGGTATACTTCTTGGCCTCCCCAAATCTTCCCATCTCATAGGAATGCTGGGCTTTTTCAATGAGAATTTTCGGGTCATGACTCCCTTCGTGCAGCTTTAATTGCTCTTTTCGGACCTTTTTGTACTTCTCCCATTGCGCCGGCTCCACCAAATGATAGCGAGCCATCAGGCGCTCAATGTGAATTGGGGTGTTCTCCAGATGCAACGCATAGTTTATACAAATCATCGCCGCGTCGCGATTCATCAGCTTCAGAAAACTCTCGGCGATCGTGATCATTAGCGCTGGCACCATCCGCAGCTTCTTTGACAGGTTATCCAGCTCGGCCATATTCGCGAAGGAGTACTTCATCCGCTCCTCTTCCACATATCTTCCGGTGACCTGGGAAAGCGTTCTGACGGGGAGAGGGCCGTGTTGAACGTTATTCGGCAGCAGATGTCCCACGGACAGCTCAGTCACCTCCTCGTACAGCTTCCGTTGGAATAGCGCGGTGGCGGCGTAATAGGCGAACACCACGTGGATTTGATGATAGTTCCGGCGGGCGATTAGATGACTGACACGACGCCATTGACGGAGCACAATGAGCACTTTAATGTACTCGGCGATGCTCACAATATCCTGCTGCTCGTCGTCGATGATATTGGAGTAGAGGGTGTCGGCGTAGGCGACCGCTTCCTCGGTTCTCCCGATCTCCAGCATTTCTAGCACTTTCTCCATGCTCGCCTCCTCGTAAAACTCGGAGCCGTCGATTCGACTTGAGAGAGTTTTGATGGGCTTCATGCGGCTCGAGTCGTGTTTCGGGAGATCTCTGGAAAATTTTTTTTTGGAAAAAATCGATATTGATTTTTTTTACTTACAAAACTGGCGCAGGCCTTGAAGAGGGACCCTCTCCCGATAAAGACGGTACGGCGAATCCGCCGTTGTCCGGCGAGCCCGAATTCATTCTGAAAAATCGAATTTTGGAGAAAAAAACGGATTTTTTGCGGTAAACATCGAAAAAAAGAGCGAGTCGGAAAAAAAGAGAATGGGGGATTTATTTTGATAGATTTTTCACGTATGATATGATATTTCTACTCTGTTATCCCAGAAGAACATCCCAGGAGCCCCGCACCACTTTTCATGAGTCAATCAGAGGCACATACACACATTACCCCTCGCACACTCACTCCCCCATTGATTTTACGATTATTTTTTCGATTTTTGAAAAGTTTAACGCAAAAAACGCAATTTATCCCCAGAAAACGACAGTACTCGTTTTTAGAACTGTGCAAAATAGAACTGTGACAAAATAGAACTTGCTACAAAATAGAATTGCGCAAAATAGAACTGCTACACAATAGAACTGCTACAGGATAGAACTGTTACGAAATAGAACTGCTACAAAATAGAACTGTTACAAAATAGAACTGTAGTTTAAAGGCGCGTTAATTTTGCGGTACATACATCTTCTTTAATAAGACGAATTCGATCGAATTTTTGTGACTAACAGGTTCTAAAAATTAGTAGGAGTTGTATATGTTAAAAGAAATTTTTCTAAAATTCGCTACTAATTGTTTGGAGCTCGTTTTCTGGAGCAAAAAATTGAATTTTGTTCTGCAAAGCTGCTCTATTGCTAGAGTTCTATTTTGTAGCAGTTCTATTTTGTAACAGTTCTATTATGCGCAGTTTTATTTTGTAGCAGTTCTATTTTGCACAGTTCCATTATGTAGCAAGTTCTATTTCGTAGCAGTTCTATTCTACACAGTTCTAAAAACGAGTACTGCCCAGAAAACTCCCGAAAAACCCCGAAAAGCCCGGCAAAACGCCTCAAAATTCAAAAGCGGCACCGGAATTTCGGAGTGTCGTTGCGTCCGTCGGAGCGCACTTGCATCACTTTTCAAAAACAGTTCCAGCCGCGAATCCACGATTTTTCAGCTGGATAGACTGAAAATCCATGAATTTCGCTTGAGAAATGAATCAATTCGATAATGGAGAGTCAAGTGAGGAGGCGATAACCGTTGTGAGGCCAAAGCATCCGAGGTAAAATCGATTTTTCGGGAAAAAATATTTTTTCAAAAAAAATTTTTTTTTGAATTCACCCATCCCCCCATTCATTTCCTTATGTTCTGGTCATTTTTTCTTCATTTTCCTCAAATTTTTTCTCTGAAAATCGTAAAATCTCTCTTTTTCCTCCCGTTTTTCACTTTTTTAGCTGATTTTCCTCCAATTTTCTTGAATTTTTTCCAGAGGAGTCCCCCAAAGCCAAGCCTCATTTCCACGTGGTCGTTCCAACTTCTCATCCGGCACCCTTCCGAATCGTAAGTCCGAGAGCACGCCCGTCAACACTCTGGCCACCGGCCACTCTAACAAACAGCTTCTAACCACATTCAAAATGGACCGCACCGCCGCCGTTCCTCGCATCGATCTGGAGCCAGTGAATCGTGGATATCTCGTCGATTTTAACCTTCAGCCACAACGCACCTCGAGAAACCATGATTTTATGTCTTCAAGTAGGAGTGGGGGCTTTATAGAGAATGTCTCAAGTGCTATGAGGGTGATCAAGTGCTATTTCAGCTCTTCTGCTATGGATCAAGTGCTATTTCGTCATTTTTTTTGGCTCTGATGCAAAAATAGCACTTGATCTATTATAGCGCATGAGCCGAATTTTGAAAAATTGGCGTATACCACCAGATCACAGCATAGCACTTAAGTATTTGCCAAGAAAAAATCGGGAAATTTGCGATTTCCATCATTTCTTTCCGGAAAAACCAGAAAAATCGAAGTTTTCGTTTTTTTTTTCGAAAAAAAATCTGAAAAAAATCCGGATTTTCCAATAAGTCCCAAGGAAAATATCAGAGAAATCGGAATTTCTAATTTTTTTGTCAAAAAATTGGAAAAAATTGGACTTTCTGTTCATTTATCTGTAAAAAATCAGAAAAATTGGGTAGATACTCAACTGCTATTTCACAACTGCTATATTTTGCTCTTCTGCTATGGATCAACTGCTATTTTTGCCACTTTTGATGTGTTAACTGCTACGGCTGTATGAGTTGATCCATAGCAGAAGAGCCAAATTTAGCAGTTGAGACACTAGCAGTTGATCACCTCCATAGTAGTTGCGTATTTGCCGAAAAATCGAAACTTCCAGTACTTTTTCCGGGAAAATAAGAATAAAATCGAAGTTTTGGTTATTTTTTTCGAAAAAAATATTTTTTAAAAAATCGGGATTTTTCTATTTTTTTCTGGACCAGAGCTTTCAACTTCAAGCCCAATCTTCATCAAAAATCCTTCTTCATTCTCCGATTTTTCCAATTTTTTTTTCGACTTTTCCGTTTTTTTCCGGAAAAAAAATCAGATTTCTCTGTATTTCTTTTTCTAAAAAAAATGGGAATTTCCACTAGTTTTTCCAAAAAGAAACCCGAAAAAATGAAGTAATTTCCGATTTTTCCCGACTTTTCCAGTATTTTATCCAAAAAATGAACACGAAAAATTGGAATGTTCCAATTCCGAGTACCCCTTATCACCACATTTCCCATCAATTCTGATCGACTCCTCACCCCCTCCTTTTCCAGCAAAACGTCATTCCCTTCCCTCCACCCACATTCTCTTCGAAAAAACCAAGCATCGTGGAGGACCGAACGTCGAGGAGCAGCAACGAATGGGTAGGCTCATTAGAGCCCGCGCAGAGGAAGCCGAAATGAATAATAACACTCGAATAGAGAAAGAAGCTGTCAAGCTGAGTTTCGACGTGAAAATCGTCGGATCAATGACCCATGAGACATTCGGATACACCCGAACTCATATGGAATCAATGAAGGATTTCTTCTCGACCCGTCTAAAAGATTCAGATGTCGATGAGGTCACCTGGTCGAAAACTGGAATGGCTCCACGAGCCGCCTACGAGGAAAAGGCCTTTGTGATTGAGGCTCATCTAGTCCTAACCCCAAACAGAGAGGTTCAAGATGAATCCAAGTTATTCGCAGATTTCATCGGAAAATTCACCGCGAAAATCAGTGGAATGCTCCATGATCAGGTGTTTGTGGAGGTGCCAAAGATGCAGAATTTGTTCACCAAAATCTTGCCCACACACTCGAGTATCAATATTTCGGGAATCGCCATCGGAAACTGTCCGAATCCTGGGCTCTTTCTGGTTCGCGGTGATTTTATCAGTAAGGAGAATACCGAGTCTAATGTGTAAGTTTTGAAACGAAAATGTTGGGTCCCGCCATGAAAAAGGGGGTACTGTAGGAGTCCTTAATACTACAGTAATATTGTTGATTGTGGTGAGACCTTAGCGCAGCGTGGGTCTTGCCGCGAAGCAATAGATACTGTGAGAATTATCCTGAAACCATCAAGAGACCCAAGCTGCGCCTTCAAAGTGACCTAGATTACCGTTAAGCGCAAAAATGGATCTTGCCACGAAGCAGCGGGTACTGTAGACATTTTTTTTTTCGAAATACTGGGTTTCCATCAAGAAAAGTCGGACAGTACACCCTAATTTGCCCTATTTCGTCCCAATTTTCCAAAAATTACAGTAACAATGTCGATCGTGGTAAGACCTTTCCAAATAGCTGCTGCGTGCGCCTTTAAAGGCACAGCATGGGTCTCAACACGAAAAAGCGGTTACTGTAAAAATTGTATTTTTCGAAATACCTCAAAAAAACTGGGTTTCCATCAAGAAAAGTCGGACAGCTCACCCTAGTTTGGCCTGTTTCGTCCGAATTTTCTAAAAAGTACAGTAAGAATGTCGATCGTGTTGAGACCTTTCCAAAAAGCTGCTGCATGCGCCTTTGATAGTAACAAATCGCTTTAGTGGCGCAGAATGGGTCTCACCACGAAAAAGCGGTTACTGTAAAAGTGTGAATGCTCAAAAGTACCGTAAGATTGTCCATCGTGGAGAGACCTGAGTGAGTTCGTCTTTAAGGTAACCTAGCCTAGCTTAAAGGCGCAGCATGGGTCCCATCACGAAAAGGGGGTACTGTAAGACTTTTCTTTTAATTTTGCGCTTTCCAGAAAAATCCCGCAACACGTGCACGAGAACACGGCTTGCAAAGTGGCCGGCAGCAACGACTACCTCTCATTCGCCCGTTTCGAACACGACAAACGCGTCGCCCATCTCTATTTCGGTGTCAGTCTTCCAGAATTCTCCGAGGATGGACTGAATCATGCCGGATTTCGTCTCAGCCTGTACTACAACTCCATTACGAAGATCGTTGTGGATTTTTCGAATGAGAAGATGAACACGTTCTATATTCAGTTGAAGAATCCACCGCATTTGTGGGAGGGTGTGCCGAAAATTAATATGAGTGGACCTGGAAAATCGAAAGTGCTGAATTTGGAGACTTGTACAGATTGGGTGAGTCAGAAATGGGTCTCGCCGCGAAAACATGGGTACTGTAATAATTCTTAATTGTGCGCCTCTCAGGTAGCCTAGGCTGCCTTAAAGGCGCAGCATGTGTCGCGCCACGAAAAAGTGGATAATGTAAGGATTCTTAAGGCTACCTTAAAGGCGCAGCATAGAGAAACGGATTCTGTAAGACATTTTTAGTGCAGGATGGGTCTCGCCGCGAATAAGCGGTTACTGTAATCAATCTTAGAGTTACCTTGAAACCGCAGAATGGGTCTCGCCGCGAAAAAACGGTTACTGTAAGAATTCTTAAACGAGCGCCTTAAAGGTAACCTACTGTACCTTGAAGTAGCAAGATGGGTCTCGCCACGAAGGTATTGTAAGATTTTTTAGTTGTGCGCCTTTCAGGTAGCCTAGGCTGTCTTCAAGGCGCATCATGGGTCTCGCCGCGAAGAATTGGGTACTGTAGAAATTCTAAAGGTCACCTTAAAGGCGCACCATAAAGAAACGGATAATGTTAGAAATTTTTTGTGAAAAATGGGTCTCGAAGCGATGATGCGGTTACTGTAATCAATCTTAGAGTCACCTTAAAACCGCATAATGGGTCTCGCCACGAAAAGTCGGTTACTGTAATAATTCTTTAATATGCGCCTTTCAAGTAACCTCTAGCTCGTCTTATGGGCACATCATGGGTCTCGCCACGAAGAATCGGGTACTGTAAGAATTTTCAAATTCACCTTAAAAGCGCAGCATGCTTACTGTAACCAAACTCATTGCCTTCTTTCCAGATCCGCGTTCTCAGCTGGCCTGGAGACGCCGACCGTCGTGGCATCGGATGCTCCACAGAAGCATATTCCCAAAGCACCTGGATCCGAATCTCCTTCATGAAAGGCGACGACATGTCCTCCACCAAACCGTCTCAACTCGTCGACATCCTCTCCCGAATCGCCTCCAGAAGCAACAACACAAAAATCCATTTCGGATCCGTCTTCTCCATCAGAAGGAAATTGGCGCCATCCCCGGCTCTCCTCTCGCTAGGCACCTTCCGCGCCAATTACGCTCTTCAGGCACTGATCACCAGGGGAAGTGTGTTCATGGATCAACTCTTCGACGCCACCGATCCAAAGATTCCAGAGGAAAAATCCAGGGAAGATGGGGAAGATCCAGAGGAGGAGGAACCCGTCAAAACGCCCATGGATCCTAAGGATGAGCCGCTCTTCCTAAAACTAGTACGCCGGGGGATGAAAGAGTGCCCCCAAGCCGTGGAGGAGACCCTGGAGCAGCTCCTGAATGCATTCGATGAGCGTAGAAGTATCGACGTCCTTTTCGCATTCTCCACCATGTACAAGGCCAGGAAAACTCAATACGAACGGCTTCTAAGTGGGGAGAGCCTTCAAGACGTTGGCCTCGCAAAGCCCCTTCCCAAGAATTGCGTCCAAGTCGCCAAGGTGATAGTGACACCATCTAGGATCCTTCTGATGGCTCCAGAAGTGATGATGGTGAATCGAATCGTCCGAAGATTCGGTCCGGACTACGCCCTCCGTTGTGTCTTCCGAGATGACAATCTGGGACGGTTAGCTATCAGGGACTTCTCAGTGAATAATATCGATCATTTGTCGAATATAGTGACCGAATCGATTTTTAACACGCTAAAATACGGAGTCCAGGTCGCT
>GL379994.1:151663-175116 GCA_000143925.2 Caenorhabditis brenneri
AAACACCATTTTTAACCTAAAAATCCGGATTGTCGGATCCGGACAGGCTCAGAGGGCTCCAGATTGATCAAACGGTGACTGTCTACATTTTGATAGGTTTATGAGCCCACAATCTCGATTTTTCCAGATATCTACCTCTTCAACGCCTCCTCAATCGGCGAATCCTCTTCCATCTCAGTCACCATGAACAGCACAGTTCTGAACAGCTTATCCGCCTCCTCATACTTCTTCGCCGCATACGCCACACACGCCTCCTCATGCCGAATCAACGGATCGTTCGGAGACCTCGAGACCGCTTCCAACATAAACTTCTTGCTCAGTTTTTGACTATGAGTACTATACTGCAGAGAGGTATAGAGAAACGGCTCAGAGCTCCGATCAACAAGTTTGGAGGCTCGATAATAGCAACTCATCGATTGCTCATGCTCCACTTCATAGTGAAGAATGTGTCCAAACGCCAGCCACCCCTCGGCGAACGTTGTATCCATCATAGTGCACTTGTTGATGAAAGTTCTGGCACGCGCATTGGCTCCAATCGTATAATAGTACAAGGCGACACAATACCATGGAAGAGGGATGTGTGGATCATCGGCGACCAGTTGATGACCCAGTTCCAGAAGAGCTTTCGAGTCTTTTAGCATTGTCAAGCAGTGAATTCGTAGGAGAAGAGCTTCGGGGTGTGGTCCGAAGATGTCAAATAGCTCATCGGTATACTTCTTCGCCTCCCCAAATCTTCCCATCTCATAGGAATGCTGGGCTTTTTCAATGAGAATTTTCGGGTCATGACTCCCTTCGTGCAGCTTCAACTGCTCTTTTCGGACCTTTTTGTACTTCTCCCATTGCGCCGGCTCCACCAAATGATAGCGAGCCATCAAGCGCTCGATGTGAATTGGGGTGTTCTCCAGATGCAACGCATAGTTTATACAGATCATCGCCGCGTCGCGATTCATCAGCTTCAGAAAACTCTCGGCGATAGTGATCATTAGCGCTGGCACCATCCGCAGCTTCTTTGACAAGTTATCCAGCTCGGCCATATTCGCGAAGGAGTACTTCATCCGCTCCTCTTCCACGTATCTTCCGGTGACCTGGGAGAGCGTTCTGACGGGGAGTGGGCCGTGTTGGACGTTATTCGGCAGCAGATGCCCCACAGACAGCTCAGTCACCTCCTCGTACAGCTTCCGTTGGAATAGCGCGGTGGCGGCGTAATAGGCGAACACCACGTGGATCTGATGATAATTTCGGCGGGCGATTAGATGACTGACACGACGCCATTGACGGAGCACAATGAGCACTTTAATGTACTCGGCGATGCTCACAATATCCTGCTGCTCGTCGTCGATGATGTTGGAATAGAGGGTGTCGGCGTAGGCGACCGCCTCCTCGGTTCTGCCAATCTCCAGCATTTCTAGCACTTTTTCCATGCTCGCCTCCTCGTAGAACTCGGAGCCGTCGATTCGACTTGAGAGAGTTTTGATGGGCTTCATGCGGCTCGAGTCGTGTTTCGGGAGATCTCTGGAAAAAATTTTTTTGCAAAAAATCGATAGTTTTGAATTTTTTCACTTACAAAACTGGCGCAGGCCTTGAAGAGGGTCCCTCTCCCGATAAAGACGGTACGGTGAATCCGCCGTTGTCCGGCGAGCCCGAATTCATTCTGAAAAATCAATTTTTGGAAAGAAAAAATTTTTTTCGAGGAAAAATCGAAAAAAAGAGCAAAAATAAAGGAATGGGGGGCTTCAGGCTGGAAATTTTGATTTTTGAGTCAATTTTCAATGAGTTTTCCACCCTGTCATCCTAGGAGAACATCCCAGGTGACCCGCACCACCTGTCATCACCTGTCAGACACATACACGCATAATTCCCTCGTACACTCACTCCCCCATTGATTTAACGTTTTTTTCTCTTTTTTTTCAAAAATTTTAACGCAAAAAAACGCAGTTTATCCCCTGAAAAACTCTGAAAAACCCCGAAAACCCCCGAAAAATCCCGGCAAAACGCCTCAAAATTCAAAAGCGGCACCGGAATTTCGGAGTGTCGTTGCGTCCGCCGGAGCGCACTTTCCTCGCTTTTCAAAAACATTTCCAGCCGCGAATCCACGATTTTTCAGCTGGAAGACTGAAAATCCATGAATTTCGCTTGAGAAATGAATCAATTCGATAATGGAGAGTCGAGCGAAGAGGCGATAACCGTTGTGAGGCCAAAGCATCCGAGGTAATATTGATTTTTCGGGAAAAAATATTTTTTCAAAAAAAAAATTTTTTTTTGGAATTCTCTTTCCCATCCATCCCCACATCTTCTGGTTATTATTCCTTCATTCCCCTCACATTTTCTTTCAAAAAATCAAAAATATCGATTTTCTCTATTTTTGCTCCCGTTTCTATCATTTTTCAGCTCATTTTTCTCCAATTTCCCCCAATTTTTTTGTCATTTTTCTCGAATTTTCCTCAGTTTTTATCATTTCTAAGCTAATTTTCCTCCATTTTTCCTCATTTTTTTTTCCAGAGGAGTGCCCCAAAGTCAAGCCTCATTTCCACGTGGTCGTTCCAACTTCTCATCTGGCACCCTTCCGAATCGTAAGTCCGAGAGCACGCCCGTCAACACTCTGGCCACCGGCCACTCTAACAAACAGCTTCTAACCACATTCAAAATGGACCGCACCGCCGCCGTTCCTCGCATCGATCTGGAGCCAGTGAATCGTGGATATCTCGTCGATTTTAACCTTCAGCCACAACGCACCTCGAGAAACCACGATTTTATGTCTTCAAGTAGGATTAGGGGATTTATAGAGAATGGGGAGATACTCAATTGCTATTATAGCTCTTGTGCTATAGGTCAAGTGCTACTTCGCCATTTTTTCAGCACTGCTGCTATTTATAGCTCTAGACCTATAGCATAAGAGCCGAATTTTGGAGAATTGGCGTATAGCACAAAATCACACCATAGCACTTGAGTATTTGCCGAGAAGAAAAAATTGTGATTTCCATCATTTCTTTCCGAAAAAACCAGAAAATCGAAATGTTCCGGTTTTTTTTCAAAAAAAAAATCCGAAAAACCGGAATTTCCAATATTTTTCAGAGAAAAAATCAGAAAAATCGGGTAGATGCTCAATTGATATTTCTCAACTGCTATGTTGTAACTGCTAGTATATCAACTGCTATATTTGGTTCTTCTGCTATGGATCAACTGCTATGGCAATAGCAGTTGATCCATAGCAGAAGAGTCAAATATAGCAGTTGAGACAGTAGCAGCTGATCACCCCCATAGTAGTTGCGTATTTGCCGAAAAATCGGAATTTCCAGTACTTTTTCCGAAAAAATAAAGATAAAATCGAAGTTTTCGTTACTTTGTTCGGATAAAAAAAACCGGAAAAATTGAAATTTCTGTTTCTTTTTTTCTGAAAAAAGCAGGTTTTTTTCTCAATTCCAAGCCCAATCTTCATCGAAAATCCCTTTTCTTTCCCCGATTTTCCCAAATTTTTTCCCCGATCATTCCGTTTTTTTTTTCGGAAAAAAATCAGAATTCCCACTAGTTTTTCCGGGAAGAAACCTGAAAAAAATGGAGATGTCCCTTATTTTTTCTGTAAAAAAAGTTACTGATTTTTCCGAATTTTCCCTGGAAAAACAACCCGGAAAATCAGAATTTCCAATTCCCAGCACCCCTTATCACCACACATTTCCCATCAATTCTGATCGACTCCTCACCCCTTCCTTTTCCAGCAAAACGTCATTCCCTCCCCTCCACGCACATTCTCTTCGAAAAAACCAAGCATCGTGGAGGACCAAACGTCGAGGAGCAGCAACGAATGGGCAGGCTCATTAGAGCTCGAGCCGAAGAAGCCGAAATGAATAATAACACTCGAATTGAAAAAGAAGCTGTCAAGCTGAGTTTCGACGTGAAAATCGTCGGATCAATGACCCATGAGACCTTCGGATACACCCGAACTCATATGGAATCAATGAAGGATTTCTTCTCGACCCGTCTAAAAGATTCAGATGTCGATGAGGTCACCTGGTCAAAAACTGGAATGGCTCCACGTGCCGCCTACGAGGAGAAGGCCTTTGTGATCGAGGCTCATTTGGTCCTAACCCCCAACAGAGAGGTTCAAGATGAATCCAAATTATTCGCAGATTTCATCGGAAAATTCACCGGAAAAATCAGTGGAATGCTCCATGATCAGGTGTTTGTGGAGGTGCCAAAGATGCAGAATTTGTTCACCAAAATCTTGCCCACACACTCTAGTATCAATATTTCGGGGATCGCTATTGGAAATTGCCCGAATCCTGGGCTTTTTCTGGTTCGCGGTGATTTTATTAGCAAGGAGAATACCGAGTCTAATGTGTGAGTTTTGAAGCGAGAAAGTTGGGTCCCGCCACGAAAAAGGGGGCACTGTAGGAATTCTTAATACTACAGTAATATTGTCGATCGTGGTGAGACCCTCCCAAATAACAGCCGCGTGCGCCTTTAAGGTTCGGCGACGATCTAGGTCGCCTTAAAAGCGCAGCATGGGTCTCGTCACGAGGAAGCATGTACTGTAGGATTTTTTGAAAGTAACGTAACCTAGGCTGCCTTGAAGGCGCATGATGGGTCTCACCACGAAAAAGCGGTTACTGTAGGAATGTTAGAAGTAGCTTCAAAGACGCAGCATGAGTCTCACCACGAAGCAGCGGTTACTGTAAGATTTATTGTTCCAGATCGGCTTTTTAGGCCCAAATTCTCAATTTGTACAGTAAAATTGCCCAGCGTGGTGAGACCTTTCCAAATGACTATTTCATGCGCCTTTAATGGAGACAAATTGCTATAAAGGCGCAGCATGGGTCTCACCACGAAAAACTGTTTACTGTAAGATTTTTTGTTCCAAATTGCCTAAATTCTCAAATTCCACAGTAAGATTGCCCATCGTGGTGAGACCTTCAGAATTAAAATCGCATGCGCCTTTAAGGGGATCAAAGCGCTTCAAAGGCGCACCATGGGTCTCACCACGGAAAAGGGGGTACTGTAAGAATCGGGAAAAAATCCTTAAAAGTACCGTAAGATTGACCATCGTGGTGAGACCTGCGTTCGTGCGCCTTTAAGGTAGCCTAGGCTAGCTTAAAGGCGCAGCCTGGGTCTCACCACGAAAAAGGGGGTACTGTAAGACATTTTTTTTATAATTTTCCGCTATCCAGAAAAATCCCGCAACACGTGCACGAAAACACGGCCTGCAAAGTAGCCGGCAGCAACGACTACCTCTCATTCGCCCGTTTCGAACACGACAAACGCGTCGCCCATCTCTATTTCGGCGTCAGCCTTCCAGAATTCTCCGAGGATGGACTGAATCACGCCGGGTTCCGCCTCAGCCTGTACTATAATTCCATTACGAAGATCGTTGTGGATTTTTCGAATGAGAAGATGAATACGTTCTATATTCAGTTGAAGAATCCACCGCATTTGTGGGAGGGTGTGCCGAAAATTAATATGAGTGGACCTGGGAAATCGAAAGTGCTCAATTTGGAGACTTGTACGGATTGGGTGAGTCAGGGAGAGGGTCTCGCCGCGAAAAAGTGGGAATTATTGTGAATACAGTAATATTTTCAATTGTGGTAAGACCATATCTTAACGGCGCCGCATGGGTCTCGCCACGAAGGCTTTAAAAATTTTTGATTTTGCGCCTTTAAAGTATCCTATCCTACCGTAAAGGCACATCATGGGTCTCGCCACGAAAAATTGGTTACTGTAAGAATCTGTAAGGTTACCTTGAAGGCGCAGCATAAAGAAAAGGATACTGTAAGAAATTTTTAGTGCAGATGGGTCTCACCACGAAAAAAACGGTTACTGTATCAATTCTCAGTTGTGCGCCTTTCAGGTAGCCTAGGCTGTCTTCAAGGCGCATCATGGGTCTCGCCACGAAGAGATAGGTACTGTAAGAATCTGCGTAAAAAATGGATACTGTGAGAAATTTTTAGTACAGATGGGTCTCGCCGCGAAGAAGCGGTTACTGTAAGAATTTTCAAATTCACCTTAAAGGCGCAGCATAAGGAAAGGGATACTGTAAGAAATTTTTTGTGCAGGATGGGTCTCGCCACGAAGACCCGGGTACTGTAGAAATCATTACCTCAAAAGAGCAGCATGGGACTCGCCACGAAGACCCGGGTACTGTAAGAATTCCGAAAATTACCTTAAAGGCGCAGCATGCTTACTGTAACCAAACTCATCACTAAATTTCCAGATCCGCGTTCTCAGCTGGCCTGGAGACGCCGACCGTCGTGGCATCGGATGCTCCACAGAAGCATATTCCCAAAGCACATGGATCCGCATTTCCTTCATGAAAGGCGACGATATGTCCTCCACCAAACCCTCTCAACTCGTCGACATCCTCTCCCGAATCGCCTCCAGAAGCAACAACACGAAAATCCATTTCGGATCCGTCTTCTCCATCAGAAGGAAGTTGGCGCCATCCCCGGCTCTCCTTTCGCTAGGCACCTTCCGCGCCAATTACGCCCTTCAGGCACTGATCACCAGGGGAAGTGTGTTCATGGATCAGCTCTTCGACGCCACGGATCCAAATATTCCAGAGGAAAAATCCAGGGAAGATGGGGACGATGAGGAGGAGGAGCCCGCCAAAACGCCCATGGATCCAAAGGATGAGCCGCTCTTCCTAAAACTAGTACGCCGCGGAATGAAAGAGTGCCCGCAGGCCGTGGAGGAGACCCTGGAGCAGCTCCTGAACGCATTCGATGAGCGTAGAAGTATCGACGTCCTTTTCGCATTCTCCACCATGTACAAGGCACGGAAAACTCAATACGAACGGTTGCTGAGCGGGGAGAGCCTTCAAGACGTTGGCTTGGCAAAGCCCCTTCCAAAGAATTGCGTCCAAGTCGCCAAGGTGATAGTGACCCCTTCTAGGATCCTTCTGATGGCTCCAGAAGTGATGATGGTGAATCGAATCGTCAGAAGATTCGGTCCGGACTACGCTCTCCGTTGTGTATTCCGAGATGATAACCTGGGACGGTTAGCTATCAGGGACTTCTCAGTGAATAATATCGATCATTTGTCAAATATAGTGACTGAATCCATTTTTAACACCCTAAAATACGGAGTGCAGGTCGCTGATCGAAAGTATAGCTTTCTAGGATGGAGTAACTCCCAGATGAGGGACCAGGGATGCTATCTGTACGCGCCTAGAGTGGATCCGGCTACTGGAAGAGTGTCGGGGACCGTTGAAGAGATTCGGAAGTGGATGGGAGACTTCCGAGAGGCAGTTAGTGTTCCGAAAATGATGAGCAGAATGGGACAGTGCTTCACACAGGCACAGCCCACAGTCCGCTTGGAGCGCCGTCATTGGATTGTGGAGCCGGATGTGGAGGGTGGATTAAGCGGGAAGTATTGTTTTTCGGATGGTTGTGGAAGGATTTCGGTGAAGCTTGCCAATCATATTACGAGGATTTTGGAGTTGAAAGAGACGCCTGCGTGTTTTCAAGTTAGATTTAAAGGATTCAAGGGGATTCTGGTGATTGATCCGACGATTGATGATATTATTGGAATGCCTAAGGTTATTTTTAGGTGAGGAATAGTTTTGGGACAGTTTTTTTTTTGGGTTCCGAAACGTCACGTCCCCGAAACCGAAACCCTGCCCACCAATCCCCTAATTTCCAGAAAAAGCCAACAAAAATTCGGCGAAGGCGGCGGCGATCAACAAGACGAGTATCTGGAAGTCGTCAAATACGCAATGCCCTCTCCCGTCTGTCTCAACCGCCCTTTCATCACTATCCTGGATCAAGTGTCCGCGAAACAGTCAGCCAGCTCCCATCGCCGCATCACCAATCGAATCCATTACTATCTGGAAAGAGAGCTGTGCTCACTGAGCAACATGCTCCTCAATGAGAATCAAGCGGCGGAGGAACTCGTGAATCGCACCAATCTTCCGATCGACTGGAACAAAGCTTCCAAACACGCCGGTTTCCAATTATCCAAGGATCCACTGATCCGCTCGATGCTCTTCTCCATCTACCGCTACAACATCATTCATCACATCTCCAAAGCCAAGATCTTCTTGCCACCGGACCTCGGCAGGTCTATGTACGGTGTTGTCGATGAAACGGGCCTTCTTCAGTATGGTCAGGTCTTCATACAGTACTCCCAGAGCATCCGTCAAACCAGTGCCACCCCTATCCTTAAAACGGGAAAGGTGCTCATCACCAAAAATCCGTGCCACGTCCCTGGAGACGTGCGGGTCTTTGAAGCGGTTTGGCAGCCAGCCCTAGCTCATCTGGTGGATGTAGTGGTGTTCCCGAGACATGGCCCCAGGCCCCATCCAGATGAGATGGCAGGATCCGATCTCGATGGAGACGAATACTCCATCATCTGGGACCAGGAAATGCTGCTGGACTACAATGAAGAGGCCATGATCTATCCGAGCTCCACGGCTCCAGAGGAGGATAAGGAGCCCACCACGGATGATATGGTGGAGTTCTTCCTGCGGTATCTCCAACAGGATTCGATTGGAAGAATGAGTAATGCTCATTTGACCTACGCGGATTTGCATGGGTTATTCCATGAGAATTGTCGGAATATCGCACTGAAATGCGCGGTCGCCGTGGATTTCCCGAAGAGTGGAGTGCCCGCAGAGCCGCTGGCGAGTTTTGAGCAGTGTGAAATGACGCCGGACTACATGGCTACTGGGGGAAAACCCATGTACTACAGCCCAAGGTTGAATGGTCAGCTGCACCGGAAGGCCAGGAAAGTGGAGGAGGTTCTGGAAGAATACGAGACCCGCGGGAGCATTTTTGAGGGAGAATACGACAAAATAATCTGCCCGGATGACGCTGACGTCTTCTTTGGATCCGAGGCGAAACTCGTTCAGGCGATGATGATCCGTGATGAGTATATCGACAGAATGCAGCAGCTCCTGGATGAGTACGGTATTGAGGATGAGGCATCGGTGGTCTCCGGACACGCGGCCAGTATCAAAAGACTCGCTGGAATGGAGCGCGACGACTACTCTTTCTATCACACTGACAAGATTGTGGAGCTTCGATACGAAAAGCTGTATCACGTGTTCCGCGCGAAATTCTTCGAGGAATTCGGTGGAGAAGCCGCGCATCTGGTGAACGACGGCTCCAAAATGCGCCTGAATTGCACTAAAGCCATGCGCGAGAAGGTCCGACAGTGGTATTTTGTGTCCTACGTGCAGCCGAAGAAAAATAAGACGGGGAAATTTATTGGGCAATCCTTACCGTGGGTGGTCTGGGACGCCCTTTGTGACCTTCGTCGCGAGCTGATGGTCTCCAAAACCAATGCGATTCCACGTGTCAAATATCCGATTGGGGTCAGGTTGGAGGAGGAAATCCACAAATCCATTGAGCAGAGAGCCGAGAGATTCGAACGATTCAAAGAGCAAGCTCAAGGGCTCCGAGATGCTCACTACCTCAGGTAAACGTGAATCATCAGTATCTGGGGCAGGGGTGTGTGAAAATTTTTCGAAAAATTGATTTTTTTTTTCGGTTTTTTCAGTCATTTTCCGAAAAATCTGTCGCCTTTTCAAACCGAAAAAATTTTTTTCCCCGAAAAAACAGAAAAAAAAACAGCATTTTCACCCATTTTTCCTGAAAAAAACCGAAAAAATTCGGAAAACATCGAAAAAATACCGGGAAATTCCGAAAGATCATTTTTCGATTTTTTTTTGCACTCTGAAAAATTCGAAAAAAAAAATTTCTCGTTTTTTTTCGGAATTTTTTTTCGCACAACCCTGATTTGGGGCACCCTTTTTTGAAAAACGAGCGTCAAGACCTTCTGATCGTAAAATGCGCCGAGAACATTGGGTCTCATTACGAAGAAGGGGGTACTGTAGGAATTTTTCAGTGTGCGCCTTTAAGGTCGCTTAAAGGTCGCCTTAAAGGCCTAGGTCGTTTAAAGGCGCTGCATGGGTCTCACCACGAAAAAACTGTAGAAATTTTATTTTTGAAACACTGCAAAAACTGGTTTTTTGATCGAAAAAACCGTGCAGCACACCCCAATTTGACCTATTTTGTCCGAATTTTACAAAAAGTACAGTAAGAGTGTCGATCGTGGTGAGACCTTTCCAAATAACTGCTGCGTGCGCCTTTAACGGGGAAAAATTGCTTCAAAAGTGCGCCATAAGTCTCACCACGAAAAAGCGGTTACTGTAGAAAATTTCAGAAGATACACCAAATTCTATGGGGATGGGATCCTCAGGACCCTGTTCATCATCCAGGAATGGCTTCTGAAAGAGGGCATCCTCCCGTCCGATGGACTCACCATTTGGCAAATCGGACGACTTTTGATCCGGTCTGGGTTGGGGGATTTGAAGGGAAATCCCACTATCGATTATGAGAAGAATATTCTGAATCCGACGAAGATCTTCCAGCAGTGGATACCCAAGAAGCCGGAGGTTATGGAGGAGGAGGTGATGGTTACGACACAATTTGAGATGGGAACACTGATTTTGGAGTTTTTGAGATATTTGGCAAGGTAAGAATATTGGACATTTGGAAACCAGGACGTTTTGAAACCGGGACGTTTCGGAACCAGACGTTTCGTAACCGTTGAAAATTAGGCTCGAAATTTTCAATTATTTTTTTGACTCGATTTCAATCGATTTGCTGAAAAATTAGAACAAAAAAAATTTACCGAAAAAATGGTTTCGAAATGTCTGGGTTTCGGAACTGGGACGTTTTGAAACCGCGACGTTTTGAAACTGATACATTTCGGAACCGCGACATTTCGAAACCGAGACGTTTCGGAACCGCAACTTTTGGAAACCGGGACATTCCAAAACTGAGAAATTTTGTAACTGTGAAATTTTGAAACCGAGACATTTCGAAACCGAGACGTTTAGTAACTGAGACATTTCGTAACCGAGACATTTTGAAACCGAGAAGTTTTAAAACCGAAACGTTAGGAAACTGCGACATTTTGAAACTGGGACGTTTCGGAACCGCGACATTTAGAAACTGAGACGTCTGGAAACTTCGGCGTTTTGAAACCGAGACATATTAAACCGAGACGTCTGGAAACTGCGACGTTTCGAAACTGAGACATTTCGAAACTCCGAAACCGTAGGTCGAAGGTTCAAAACGTCGCGGTTTCTAAATTTAACGGTTTCGAAAGACGCGGTTTCCGAATGTCGCAGTTTCCAAACGTCCCAGTTTTGAAATGTCAAAATTCATCAATTTTTCAGTCAATCCTTCGCCCTAGCCGAAACCATCCCCCTCCGTGTATTCCGAGAGCACAACATCGTGGAGCCCATCCTTTACGACAGTAATCAATGGATCCCCTTTCATCTCGTCGCCTACCGTACCTTCCATTCGATCTCCGTGTCCGGTCGCTTCGACGCCCTTCATCTAGAAGATTCAGACGCCGATGAGCTAATTTCAGAGAGCAAGGATCCAATTCTAGTGAACGAATCGTCATTCTCGAGTCAAAACTACACAGATAGCCCCATCAATCGTCCTCAGGTGCTCAATATGCTCAAAGAATGGTCCGGTGTGAAGGAGATGCACACCAGGGAGGTGACGGGCACCCGGAAGAGCGATTTACAGTATGTGACGTCGGTGGGAACGGTGCTCGCGAGGCAGAGACTAGCTCGGTTGCTCCTGCTCAGTGGTGAAACGATTCGGGATGCGATTGCCAATAAAACGATCCCAGCGGAAGTTAGGGATGAATTTTTATAAACTTTCCTCCCTTTAAGTTGCTTTTTTCTGTGCAAAAATGTGTTTTTCCCGTCTTTTTTAGCCCATTTCCCCTTGATAATCGTTTTCTGTTTGAAAATTCGTTTTTCCCGCTTTTTTTAGCCCCATTTCTTTCCTGTGCCAATCGCTTTACGTGTACCATTTCTCTATCCAAAACGAGGTCATTATTCGATGTTTTATTGATTGTTTTAATTATATAAGGATTATTTATTCAAAACAAATTTTTTTTCTGAAAATTCAACGTTGTCGATCTTCTTCAAACGACTATTTCTCCGAAATCTAACTCCGACAGCTTCATTTTGCGACCTCAACTGTCTGAATTGGTTGAAAATTGAAAAACAAGTACCAAAAACAATACTTTACATTGAAAAACGAGAATTTTTCAAGGTTTTGACGTTCCACTCGTAATTGAAACCGAAAAACGAAAACTTAGCAATTTTTTAAGTTCGAGTCCGCATAAAATCAACGTAAACCTTGCTCAAAAAGTGCTGCCTCTTTTCGAAGAAGCATAAGTCAGCTGCCGGACTAGCTAGTCAAAAACTTTCAACTCAGGGGTGTGCGGAACGGAATTCCGAAAATTCCGACCGGAATATTCCGAGCAAAAAATTTCGGAATGGAACGAGTACTGTAATTTGAAGGAACATGGCGCATTAGTTGTCGGCTGTCAAAAGCATAAAGAATAATGGGAAAATGGGATGTATACTTGCAAAAAAACTGGATAACTCAAGAAAAGTGTATTTTATGTCACCGGAGACGGCAAATACTCATACGCTATAGGATCCTACGCTAGAACCTCCTACGCTAGAATTTGCTCTTACGCTAGAGCTGCTCTTACGCTAGTTTTTTTCTCTTTTGCTAGTTCTCATACGCTAGGGCGTCTCTTTTGCTAGTGAATTTTCTCCAACGCTAGAGCATTTTCTCCTACGCTAGAGGCATTTCTCTTTTGCTAGAGACAAGATCTTATGCTAGAAATAGCTCTTACGCTGGTGCATAGCGTATGAGAAAACGTGAACTAGCAAAAAAGAAAAGGTAATATAGTACGAGAATGTAATCTCACTGGTCGAAACATTATAAAGAAATCTCCAAACACAATTTTATTTTCATCAATCAAAAACTATAGGAGTTTGAGAAGGGAGATTCAGTCTGGTGGGAAAATTTGGAGTGGAGTAGTGGAAATAAACGAGTAGTAGGAAAAAGAAAATGATAGCTGTTAAAATAAAACCTCTTTTTTTATCACTAAAAGCCATTCTCCAGTTAGAAAATGAATCGATCGGTAGTGTTGACTAGGCTCTCATTTGCTAGGGGCATTGATCTTATGCTAGAAATAGCTCTTACGCTAGTGCCTAGCGTATGAGAAACCGTAAAATAGCAAAAGAGAAAAGGTAATATAGTACGAGAATGTAATCTCACTGGTCGAAACAGTATAAAGAATAGTCATTTTGAAAGATTTTCATGTTATATTTCGTCGGGAACTCAGAAAGGGGGCACATTTGGCAGTGAGGGTGGAGATTTGTGTGGTAATGGCAGAAAATGGAGCGGGGCAAGATGAATTTGGAGACCGGGGAGGAAGATAGATAACCTTAAAAGAATTAAAACCTAGGTAGCACAGCTGTGCGGAATTCCGACTTCCGGACTTCCTACTTCCGGACTTCCGACTTCCAGGTGTTTTTCTCACTTCCGACTTCCGTTTTACGAATTTTTACTTCCGCACAGCTCTGCTAGGTAGCTAAGAATGAGTAACAATCTTTTGCTAGAGGCATTTATCTTTTGCTAGAGACAAGATCTTATGCTAGAAATAGCTCTTACGCTAGTGCATAGCGTATGAGAAAACGTAAACTAGCAAAACAGAAAAGGTAATGTAGTACGAGAATGTTATCTTACTGGTCGAAAGCTTTATAGAGTAGTCTCCAAACACATTTCATTTTCATCAATCAAAAAATTATAAGAGTTTTAAGGGGATACAAGAGAAGGGAAATTCACGTTGAGGGAGAGATTCAGTCGGGTGGAAGAATTTGGAGTGGAGTAGTGGGAATTATTAAGTAATGAGGATGCGACTCAGCTTTTGATTGCAGAGATGACTTGATCCCAGACGAGAAAACTTCCCAGAATCGAAGATTTTAGGAAGGAAGAAAAATAATTGGGCGTCTCGCCCGGGAGGAGTCCAAGCGCGTGGCCGCGCGTGTGAATCGCACTGCTTTTGTTTCGAAAATGTTTTCAAGGCTTTTCTTCATTATGTTCGACTCGTTTTTTTTTCTAAACAAGACTGCCGCGCCTCCGGCGCTTCAGTCTTGTTTTGTTCGCCGCTTCGCGGCTCAGTTTTTTTTACAAATGATGTTCTCGGCTTTGCCGCTCATCATTTCAGAAAAGGTCACGGTACTTTTCTGAACTCGCGAACTTTTTGATGCCGAGAATGACAAACAAATAAATATATATGTTTACACACAGCCCTCACTTCATTTTTTATATATAAGAATGATAGACTTTTTTCGTCAAATATTAATTTCTGATTTCTGTTAAAACCTCCCAGCATCACAAAATCCAAAAAATGTCGTTTTTAGGGAAATATGTTTTTAGGGAAATATAGCTATTTTACGTTTTCTCATACGCTATGCACTAGCGTAAGAGCTATTTCTAGCATAAGATCTTGTCTCTAGCAAAAGATAAATGATAAAGTCATCACTGCAATCAGAAGCTAGGCAACAAATAGAATCCCACTACTCGTTCATTACCACTACTCCACTCCGAATTCTCCTATAAGACTGAATCTCCCCTCTCAACTTCAATTTCCCTTCTCTTGTATCCCCTCAAACTCCTAGAGTTTTTGATTGATGAAAATAAAATTGTGTTTGGAGACTACTTTATAATGTTTCGACCAGTGAGATTACATTCTCGTACCATATTACCTTTTCTCTTTTGCTAGTTTACGTTTTCTCATACGCTATGCACTAGCGTAAGAGCTATTTCTAGCGTAAGATCTTGTCTCTAGCGAAAGAGAAATGCCTCTAGCGTAGGAGAAAAATCACTAGCGTTGGAGAAAATTCACTAGCATAAGAGACGCCCTAGCGTATGAGAACTAGCAAAAGAGACAAAACTAGCGTATGAGAACTAGCAAGAGAGACAAAACTAGCGTAAGAGCAAATTCTAGCGTAGGAGGTTCTAGCGTAGGATCCTATAGCGTATGAGTATTTGCCACCGGAGACTCAAAAAATTCATTTTAAAAATCACGTTTTTACTATTCCAAAATTCCGAAAATTTAATAGTCGGAATATTCCGACATTCCGAAAATTCCGAAAAAGTCTATTCCGCACACCCCTGCTTTCAACTGATGAAATGTGGCAAATGCAATGAAGAACAACTTTCTAGTTGATCACTTTTTTGTACCTATGCTCCTCGTCACGTTAGGACATGTTTAACGGAAACTAACTGGTCACAACTTTGCAGAGAACTGCATGGTGGTTTTACGTCATCGATTCTGACGTTCTTGTGAGAATTTTTCGAAAATACACTCAAAAAACCTTATTAACTCAGTTTTGCTTTATTTGAAAGATTTAAAATACACTTCAAAAAAAATGCACCCTAGTTGAGCGGTTTGAAGAGGTGGCCTCTCTTTCGAAGGACATATCTCGGTTGCCAGACAAGTTACAAAAAACATTTCAACACATGAAATATGTAGAATTGAATGGTGAACAACTTTTCAGTTGACAACTTTTTTATATCTTCACTCCTCATTAAGATAGGACCTTTTTAACAATCAGTTCATAATTTTGATCTGTTGGAGAATAAAAAATATTTTGATTAGACAAAATTCAATTCATCTTGTTCCCTGAGCTCTTTTCTGTATCTTCATACAATTTTATAACGAAATACATTCTAATTCAGCTGAAATTGGTCATCAAAGACGGTGGACAGTGATTTCAGCTTGCGCAAGCGCGCGACGTTTTCTCGATTTTTTTACACCGCAGGAGGCTGTGATTACAAGAATTCGTGCAATTTATTGTGATTTTCTCATCTGATTCTGATTTTCTCGTCGCATTCACCCTTACCTGCGTCTGCACCCAACGTTTTCATATAACTTTTTGCAGACTAACCCACTAACAGAATGGAGCAGTGTCTCCCTCTCAAAGCAGTCTACAAATCATGTAAAGATTTGTGCAAGAAGGTTGCCGGCAGTTTGAAAAATTGGTTTCATCGTCGTTCAACAAGGAAAGGACAGAAAGGATTCGGCGATATGCCAATCGATATTGTCCACAAAATTTTGGAGTATGTGGATCATCCCTTGGGAAGGTAAGAACAAAATCTGGGTAGTTACTCAACTGCTAGTTCTCAACTGCTATATTTGGCTCTTCTGCTATGGATCAACTGCTAAGGCCATAGCAGTTGAGACATCAAAAGTTGCGAAAATAGCAGTTGATCCATAGCAGAAGAGCCAAATATAGCAGTTGAGTATCTACCGAAACTCCTGTCAAAAAATGCAGAATTCACTAGCAAAATACGAAAAAAAAAACTGAAAAATCCAACTTTTCCGGTGTTGTTCAAAGTTTTTTTTCAAATATTCATAGTAAGCAAGCGCGCTCTATTGTAAAAATCCCGATTTCCGTAGGAAATTTGAAATTTCGAATCTTTTCGGACGGAAACCAGAGGAATAAGCATAGAATGTTCATTTTTGGCGCCAAAAACATGATTTTCCAGGATAAAATATCAATGTTTTCGGTGTAAGATTCCGATTTTCCAAAAAAAAAAAAGTAAAAATCGATTTTTCTGGGAAAAACTGTGAGACTGTGATTTTCTGCAAAATTTTTTTTTCAGTTAGTTTTTTTCAAAATTTATGAGTTTTATCGAAAAAACAAAACAAATCTTCCTGGAAAAAAAGTACACAAATCCATTTTTTCGAAAACAAAATGTTCGGTCAAATTTCCCAAATTTTATCGAAAGTGGCAAAAATAGCAGTTGATCCATAGCAAATAGCCAAATATAGCAGTTAAGACACTAGCAGTTGCAAAATAGCAGTTGATCACCCCCATAGCAGTAGAGAAAAAGCAGTTGAGTATCTACCCAAGATATGAAGATTTTTTCCTAAAATCTGACTTTCAGAATTCCGATGCGACGTGTTTGTCGAGGTTTTCGAGACATCATCGATCGCGATACCCCTTTCTACAAACGAATTTCCGTGTATCATCTCGATTCTCGCAATCCAACCGTCACAATTTACCTGGATAACGATGCGATTTACTACAAACCGGATAGAAAAGGATGTACAATGGGATATGGAAATCAAAAGGAAGTGAGCATCAAAAAGAAAAACTTCTTGAAAATGGCATGGGGTCATGTCGGATATCTGCTCCATAATCCACACTTGCAACTGGAAGAATTCAATGTGAAGGATCTCAAATTGGAGGGTGGAGCCGGAGTCACTCAGTTGCCGTATCTCGAACAAGTTCTAAGCTCACTGAATCGTCAACTCCACGTCTACAAGGTCCAATTGCCGACGACTACTCTGAGCAATCACACTCGTCTGTTGCAGTACTTCAAAACAGGTAGATACTCAATTGCTATTTCTCAACTGCTATTGTCTCAGCTGCTATATTTGGCTCTTCTGCTATGGATCAACTGCTATTCTTACCACTTTCGATAAAATTCAGAAATTTTGATACAAAATTAGTTGGAAAAAAAAATTTTATTCCAGAAAATCACAGTTTTTTCCCAAGAAAAAATCGATTTTTTTGAATTTTTTTTTCGGAAAATAGGAATCTTACACCGAAAACGTTGATATTTTCCCTGAAAAATCACGTTTTTGCCTCCAAAAATGAATATTCTATGCTTATTCCTCTGGTTTCCATCAGAAAAGATTCAAAATTTCAAATTCCCTCCGAAATCGGGATTTTCACAGTCGAGCGCGATTGCTTAATATGAATATTTGAAAAAAAAACCGAAAAAAATGCTATAGCCATAGCAGTTGAGACACCAAAAATTTGGAATTTCAAGCGGTATCGATTTTTCGAAAAAAAATTTTCCCAGGAAAACGAAAGAAAAAAACGCTAAAAATCGATAAAAATCGCTTGAAATTCCAAAAAAAAAATTTTTTCGTAGTTGATACGGTAGCATCCGTTTTATCTGTGTCGCGTGACATTTTCGCGCTGGGAGGTCTCGATTGGCATAATATAATCTGCTCTTCTGCTATGGATCAACTGCTATTTTTGTCACTTTTGGTGTCTCGACTGCTATATTTGGCTGTTCTGCTATGAATCAACTGCTGTAGCCATAGCAGTTGAGACACCAAAGTGGCGAAAATAGCAGTTGATTCATAGCTGAAGAGCCAAATATAGCAGTTGAGACACTACCAGCTAAAAAAGAGCAGTTGATCACCCCGATAGCAGTAGAGGTAAATAGCAGTTGAGTATTCTCAGGCGTTCTCGAGTAGGCTCTCCACGTGGGTAAAAAAATTGCGGGTGCCCGTTGCCCGCCCGGGTAACTCTTTACCCGCTTTACCCGCTTTTACCCGTCCGCAATCTGCCGTCGCGGTGTATGCGGACAAATCGCCAAACTTCACGCGCAGACAAGTAAAATTTTTATATTAATTCTCGAAATTCTTCGAAATTACACATAAAAGCATTCAGATTTTTCTTAAATGGACCAAAACTCGTCAAACATTAGTAGTTCCGATGCCAGCGCATCAGAAAAAATGTATCCGACAAAACTGTTGCGAATGGGCTCTCCTTCGGACCGAATTGATGTTTTAAGGCTGAGAGAGGTTTAGTGTTGTTGTTTCTTCAGAATAATTGGGAAGAAATTGAATAGAACAATTATATTAACATAGAATTAATATAAAATTTTCATTTGTCTGCGCGTGAAGTATGGCGATTTGTCCGCATACACCGCGACGGCAGATTGCGGACGGGTAAAAGCGGGTAATTGATTACCCGCCCGGGCGGGCGCGGGCGGGCAAAATTTTACCCAAATGGAGAGCCTATTCTCGAGGAAATCGATTGTGCTTGTGAAGGTAGTGGAGAAGATGATATGAGCAGTCTCTTTGAATTGAATCAGTGGAGATGGGCGGTGGAGAGATTTATCACTATTGATTTGACCGGTGATGACACGTCGATTCTTATGGATATTGTTCGGAATTCTGAGAACTTTTTGATTTCTCGCCCGGAGCTCGTGCCAGTAGAAATCGCTGAAATCAAGAAGGTCCTACTCGAAATGCAGTTCTTCCAGGTAAATTTGGGGGAAAATTGCGGTAGAGCGCGCTTGCTTGCGATGAAAATTTGAAAAAAAATTTTTAGTCATTTTTTTTCGTATTTTGCTAGTGAATTCTGCATTTTTTGACAGAAATTTCGGTAGAAACTCAACTGCTATGGGGGTGATCAACTGCTATGTTGTAACTACTAGTGTCTCAACTGCTATATTTGGCTCTTCTGCTCTGGATGAACTGCTATTTTCGCCACTTTCGATGTTTCAACTGCTATAGCCATAGATTCATAGCAGAAAAGTCAAATATAGCAGTTGAGGCATAAGTTATAGCAGTTGAGAACAGGATTGTGCCAAACATTTTTCGCCTTATTTTCCGAGAAAAATTTTCGGGAAAAACCGAAAAAATTTCGAAAAAAAAAGTCTTTCAGCTGTACATTTTTATGTCTTTGCCGTTTTTTTATACATATTCCTGAAAATAAACCAAAATTTCGAAAAAAAAAAATTCAAAAAAAAAAGTTTTTCGAATTTTTTCGGAGCACAGTTCTCAAAAAAAATTTTTTTTTCGATTTTTTTCGCACAGCGCTGGTTCAGACACTAGCAGTTACAACATAGCAGTTGATCACTCTCATAGCAGTTGAGGAATAGCAGTTGAATATTTGTCTTATTTCCAGTACGGATGCATCTATTCGAACAAGGAGAATTCCGTATTGGACATCGAAGCGATCAAAGGTGGTCTCGGTGAATTTGATGTCGATAGAAGTACTCCGCAATGTCCTTGCTACCCGATTCCCTGTTCTGATGAGTTTTTGCAGTTCGAATTTGAAGAAAACAACCGGAAAATTTCGGTTAGAAGAATCGCTGCATCATGAAATTGTATTTTTGAATATTTATTGCATTTTTGTAAAGTAATTTATTGCACCCTGTACAAAAATAAACGTATGATTTATTGATTTTTTCCTTTTTTTTGTTTTTATCAGTGATTCTTTCCTTCAATTTTCGTTGGATTTTCGTTGGATTTTTGAGGAAAAGTTATCCTGCTTTTCTATAAAGGGCAAAGGGAGAGAGTGGTTTTTGAAAAAACATTTTGAAAACCTGGCAAAGAAATCCTTTTGTTCCTTACTGTATAAAAAAGTCGCATACGCCTCTCCGCTCTCATTTTTTTCAAATCCTTGGCACAAAATCTTCGCTTCCAACATTCAAAACAGAAACTATGAAAGAAAAAGTTAACCTGTGCCTTTAATACAGTCGTAACACAGGGAGGGCGGCGAGAAAAACGCTTTTTTGATGCTTTTCTCCAGTTTTATAGGGAGGTTTCATCACAGATTTTCAATTTTTTTTGCCGTACAGAGGAAAAATTGACTGTTTTTATTTCGTGAACTCGGTTTCCTTCGTTCTATCGTTGTATTTTTTCGTAATCTTGTATTTTTTCCCCCTCTTCCCCAAAATCGCGATTGTTTCGCCGTGACAATTTCTTGTCAAAAATTTTCACACTTTTCGCAATTTTCCAACTTTGCGCCTCTCCAGTTTTGCCAATTTTTAAGATTTTTATCTGAATTTTTTAGGGTGCATTGGAAACCGCTTCAGGTTTCTGGTGTAGTTTTCGGTGTTACGGTCTGACCACTCTGGACACAGATATTTCCAGAAAAGTACGTTGCGGAAAATGTAATAATTTTTGGAGTACTGAAAATTTCGCTAAAATCTTTTTATTTAATTTTTAATTCCTTCAGTCTGTGAGATTTTGATGGGAAAACTGGGGAGCAAGAGAAACTTTGGGAAAGCTATCCATTGAGCTAAAAAGTGAATGAATTGAGAATGAACTGAGAATGTAGGCCATAAAACAATAGGCGAAATTTCCCTGTGAAAAAGTTTTTCAATTCTTTCTGCGAATTATTGCGTTGACCTCAGGTCAAATTTGCTCCTCTCTCTCTTTTGAGAAAAAATGAACAAAAATAACGTGTTTCATTTCTAAAAAAAAAGTATCTGGAAAATTGTAAAACAGCACCGCAGGTCCTCAACAAATGTCTAGTCAAACAATTTTTGTAAATTATTTAGTGATTTATTGAGTATTCTAGGAAAAGTAGGTTCCATTACAGTCAATTTTTTAATGAAAAAAATATGGTGAAATTGAATGGAGATATCACAGTTTAAGGGGATTTCGGAAACCACAGAATCAGATAGGGCGTCGGGAGAGCGGGAAGTACATGATTATATGGAGAAAAGAGAAAAAAACCGCAGGATTTTTAAAATTTTAGAAAAAAAACTGGCTAGAAATTATGTGAGATGTTAGGAGTGTGTGAGAGACGGAGAGATAACAAGAAATGATGGCAGATTAGGAGCAATTGTCCAGGGATAGAGATCAATCATCGAATCCGGTGATACTGTAGATGTCGTCATCGGCCTTCGCTTCTTCTTCACGAATAATATCTAGAATAGATTTATTTTAAGATTTATCACTAGAAAACGGCTCCCCGACATTTCGAAACCATTGAAATTGAGGCTTGAAAATGTCGAATTTTTTGACTCGATTTTTATCGATTTTCCGGAAAATTTGAACAAAATTTGAAAAAAAATTTTCGGTCAAAATTTTTTTTCAGAAAAAAAGGTGTTAAATTTTATTTTGTTCGAATTTTCCAGAAAATCGATAAAAATCGAGTCAAAACAATTCAAGCCTACGGTTTCAAAATTTCGCCTAGAAAACAACAACTCTTACCTTTCTCTGCATCCATCAGAATTTTCATGATGTTGGCCTCAGTTTGAGCATCTGAACGTGGTTCAGCCTCCACTTTTTTCCTCTTCTCCGCGTTCATTTTCGAGATGTATGGCCGGTTTTTTGTCTCCTTTTTGACTCTTTTCCGGTGGCTCTTTTGGGATGGCACCACGTTCTCCTTGTCCTCATTCTTCATCACATCCATTTCCTCCTTCTTCTCCGCCTCCAGCTTTTTCTCCTTCGCATCGAACTCCCTGGCCTCCGTGAACCATTTGACCTCTGCATCGGTCAGCTTCACTGACTTGAGATGCTTTGGGAGTTCCTCCGGGCATCCACATTCAGATCTATCCCTCGTCAGGTACATTTTAATAGGACCACGCGGGTCCTCAACCTCAATGCCGATATAACCCGCCAAACTCTTCACGGATTCCGCTGATTGCATGCAATTTTTGCAGTAGAAGGCCATTCTTAGCTGAAAAAAATAATTGTAAGAAAAGAACTGTCCATATCTCAAAAGTTGGCGGAGCTAGGGAAAAGTTTTCAACTGCAAACTTACTCAAAATTTAATTTTAAGAAAGTTTGCAGTTGACAACTTTTTTCAAGCTCCGCCCACTTTTGAGATATCTGATTTAGAAACAGTTCTGATTCAGCATACCGCCAAAAGAAGGTATAGGAGATAGGGAACGAGGGTGATTAACGGAGAGGGGGGGGGGTCTAGGAAAAACGAGGGTCAGAGCGAAAAATAATAAATGAGGCAAACAGAGTGAATGAAGGACCCCCTCCCTCCACCAGAGAATCAATTTCTTTCCAGAATGTTACGGTCGTCCACGTTATACGTTACGACCTGTCACTGTTTGACATGTGATGTTATTAATGTGACAGAACGAGAAGAGAGAAGATAATAGCAATTTGTATTTCGTTGGCATAGTGTGATCATAAGAGATTAGGGGTAATTGGACAGATCTAACGTTGTTAGTAACAACAACTCGTCGGTTATTTTTAAAGGGAGAAAAATAATTCTAGAATACTGCAAAAACACCTCGAAAACGCTGCAGAAGCACTGCAAATTTTTCCGTCAAGCGGATACTGTAGCGTTCTACTACTGACTGAGAAAAGTGGTATGGAAAACAAGGATTTTATTGAATTTGAAGTTCAGGAAAACAGTTAAGATACATCACAATTGTTATTACAGATGGTTATTAGGGAAAATGAAGGAACACATCATAGAAAGACCGACTGACGTTAGATCTGTCCCATTACCCCTAATCTCTTATGATCACACTATGCCAACGAAACACAAATTTCTATTATCTTCTGTCTTCTCGTCCTGTCACTTTATAACATCACTTGTCAAACAGTGACAGGTGCACCTTTGTAAAGGAACATGACCAACAAACTCTCGTTGCTAGGGACTGGTCAAACAGATAGACACAGTCAGTGATGCGGTTACTCACTAACAAAAAAATGGCACTTTAATTCAATTTTATGGCAGAAAAATGCACTAAAATGTCACAAAAATTGAATTACAGTGTCATTTTTTTGTTAGTGAATAACCGCATGAAGGGGACCACTGGACAATTGAAAACGAACCATGCTCGGTACTGTAATGAGTAACTGCTACGGCCTTCTCTTTTACTTTCACTAAGACATGCTGCATCCGGACATCCGGACAAACAGACAAACATCTGTTAGACATTCGAACTTGCTTGTTTCAATTCTCATTTTCCCCCGAGTTGGACCCTATAAATGTTCTAGAATATTCCTTCACTATCCACCACCACGCCCTCACTACTCAGGGCCGCTACGCAGGGCCTCTACGCAGAAAGACCATAACCTTCTAGGAAAGGATTGGGTCTGGTGGAGTGAAGGGGCCG
>GL379995.1:0-5000 GCA_000143925.2 Caenorhabditis brenneri
CTTTGAGCTTTCAGAGAAAATCTTTCAGTCTATACGTATTTTTAGTCCTGAACAAGTTCAACATTTGCGAAATTAAGAAAAACGGAGAAACTTTTTGAACCTCGAATTGCATCTTGGAATTGTAACTGAACATACTATAAATGTGTCTTAAACAACGTTCCTTTGAGCTTTCAGAGAAAATCTTCCAGTCTATGCGTATTCTCAGTCCTGAACAAGTTCAACATTTGTGAAATTAAGAAAAACGGAGAAACTTTTTGAACCTCGATTTGCATCTTGGAATTGTAACTGAACATACTATAAATGTGTCTTAAACAACGTTCCTTTGAGCTTTCAGAGAAAATCTTTCAGTCTATACGTATTTTTAGTCCTGAACAAGTTCAACATTTGCGAAATTAAGAAAAACGGAGAAACTTTTTGAACCTCGATTTGCATCTTGGAATTGTAACTGAACATACTATAAATGTGTCTTAAACAACGTTCCTTTGAGCTTTCAGAGAAAATCTTTCAGTCTATACGTATTTTTAGTCCTGAACAAGTTCAACATTTGCGAAATTAAGAAAAACGGAGAAACTTTTTGATCTTCGATTTGCATCTTGGAATTGTAACTGAACATACTATAAATGTGTCTAAAACATCGTTCCTTTGAGCTTTCAGAGAAAATCTTTCAGTCTATACGTATTTTTAGTCCTGAACAAGTTCAACATTTGCGAAATTAAGAAAAACGGAGAAACTTTTTGATCTTCGATTTGCATCTTGGAATTGTAACTGAACATACTATAAATGTGTCTAAAACAACGTTCCTTTGAGCTTTCAGAGAAAATCTTTCAGTCTATACGTATTCTTAGTCTTGAACAAGTACAACATTTGCGAAATTAAGAAAAACGGAGAAACTTTTTGATCTTCGATTTGCATCTTGGAATTGTAACTGAACATACTATAAATGTGTCTAAAACAACGTTCCTTTGAGCTTTCAGAGAAAATCTTTTGGTCTATGTGTATTCTCAGTCCTGAAAAAGTTTAACATTAAGAAAAAGGCATTTTTAATTATTATTCCAGAGACGTGTACACCGTTGCAATCACATTAGTGAAGAAGAAGAAGATGGTGTTCAAAAGAAATGACTTATTTTGCCTCAAAAAAACTAATGAATTATAGTTTTTTCCTGAAAACTGTTCTGATTTGTTTTGAAAGCACTGGTTTTCAATAAACTCTTTCATACGGTGGTCAAACGTTTTTCTTTCGGCAGATAGAAACCTGAAAATTCATGAATGGAGGGGCGGAGCTTGGTAGTCCCTCTAGAATGGAGAATGCTCAAAGGTGTCTCATGTATTTGTTGAGTAGAAGCTGATAGCTTATCGGAGAACAATTTGATTCCCAGACTGTAAGGGGCGTGGCTTGGAGAGTAGATATGTGTTCAGACGGCTTTTTCTTTCTTTATCTCTCTCTTTTTTTTTCTTTCTCTCTCTCTCTCTCTCTCTTTTTCTGGTAAGCCCAGAGTTATCGGTATAACAGACAGTGCTGCATGATTTTTTCAAAGAATGTTTTCAACAAAAAGATTCTTACTTTACAAACAATTTATATATTTTTAAAAATGAAAAAACTAAAATAATATTAAAAACTCGCATTCGTCCATTTCTGAAATGTCCATAATACAACCCGTGTGCCGTCAAGATTTGCATATTTAATCTGAAAACTCGGTTTTTGGTGGTAGGATTAGGATGATCAAAGTACTTCAGAGCAGTATATCCCAGCTGTTTTCAGAAATTTTGAAAACCGGCCAACTAAAAAGTTGTTCAGTATCAAATTTTGAACAATTTGTTAGTTGGAATCTTTTTGATAGCTTCAAAGACAACGGAGATATGCTGCCTTGAACATATCTCGATTAGGATAACCTTGAAGGCGCAGGCATTTTCTTTCGGCTAGGTATCAAAACGGGTAAAGACATTGTTCCGATTTTGTACGGAGATAAGGAATATAGAAAAATCACTTTGATATATTTCGAATTTCCGAAGGTTTTAATCTCCATCGTTCTGCGCCTTTAAGGCAAATGAAATAAAAAACTCACTCATTAATTTTTCAAAAACCCGAAATTAAAAATAATCAATAAGAAAAAGGCCTTGTCCAAAAAGCCAGCTGCATCGCATCGCAGAAAAAATTTTTTGCGACGACGAAAAAGAGGTGAAAATAGAGAGAGGGAGAGGCTAGCGTCGCCTTGTCTTGCTCTGTCTGTGTCTCACCGGCGGCACACACTATTTCGTATTTTTGACGAAAGGGAATCGGCATACGACTGCTTCCCTCCGTCTGGTGAATCATTGAGGAGACGCAGAGAGGTTTCCGACAAAAATTGTGTCCCGTGTTTCTTCTTCTTCTCTTCATTTTCTCGCGAACAACCGTCCCCCGGTATTCCGTGACCTGCGGGGCGCTGAACGCTTTTTTCTCCGATTTCCAGTTTCAATTTCAGTCTTTTCAGTTACTTAAAATTCATTCGAAACCGCTACCTAGCAACATGTCCTTTTAGAACAATAGAGAGACGCACAGAAACGGGGGTGAATATTCGAATTTTTTTCGAATACGGGTTCCCGTTTCTTCGCGGCGATCGCGCGTAATTGATTGGCATTTTAGAATCGACGACATGAATCGCTTAATTGGATATTTAGTGAGTGATATGTTAGAATAACTGATTTTTTTTAATTTTAAAAGTGGAAATTTTTTTCTTAAAAAAAAAAAGAATTTGAAAAAAATAGGCGCCTTTTTTTAGGGAAAAAAAGATTTTGAAGAAGCATATTTTTCGAAATTTTCAAAAAGGTTTTTGATCATCTAGTGAACTGAAATTAAGAAAATTGAAGTTTACTAATATTATCACTTTGAAAGAATCACTCTAATTAGGCGTCCTGGTGCTAGTTGTGGCGAACAGAGCTGAAATTTTTTTCTGAACAATTTTTTGTTGTAAGAGAAGTGTAAAAGTTGATTAGACCACCTGCTGTAGTTTGAACCTTTTGTAGATTGGGCGCTTTCGTACTTTGATCTTTTTGTAGTTTGATCCTTTTGTAGTCTGATCCTTTTGTAGTTTGATCGTTAGTCTCTGAAGCTACTAATGTTTCTTATTAACCTCTTACTTATCTATTGTAGCTTGTTTCCTAGAATGGATTCGTTTTCATTTTTGTCAGGTAAAAGAAACATTTTGAAACCCATTTTTGAAAATTTTGGAATCATTTTTTGCAACTTTTTTTCTTCAAAAAATTGAAAATTCATTATGAATCGATAACTTCCATTAAAAGCTCATGATTTGGCGATTGTTCATTATCAAAAAATGGTACTTTCATTGAATTCATAAGGCTTTTTAATGCATTAATGTACCCCAAAAATTGAATGAAAGTCTCATTTTTCCATTTTTTGTGAATGAATAACCACATTATCGACCACATTCCCCAAGTGTGAAAAAACTTGATGCCACTCCTCCCTCCAGTGTAGTCCTCACTTACATGTTTGTTTGTTTGTCCAGATGTGACCTTCTTTCCGTTCTTTCTCTTTCTCTCTTATTTTCATGTCTGGAGGAAAAAGTGAGAAAAGAGAGAGAGAGAAAGAGAAAGAACGCGACATTGTCTTCTTTCTCTTCCTCAAGTTCCAGTTGTGACTAAGTGCCCTGGCTAGCACAAATGTTTTGGAATTTTTGGACGCGGGTTCAATTCCCAGTGGTACCAAAGTTTTTTGTTTTTTTTTCTATAGTCAGGAATTGGTTTTCTTGAAGCTTCGGGTCACTTTAGGCAATTTTTGATAGGAAAAATAAAAAAAAATCCACTTTTTTGATAGTTCTGAATTTTTTCTCACTGGTTTTTTCTTTTTCAAACGAATTTTCAATCTAAAGGTTTCAGATGACTACTCCAGATAATCCAATCGTGCAAGCTCCACAGCCCAATGGTACAGGCCACAGTAAGTACTTATTTGTTTCTAAAGGTAAGAGTACACAATTGGAAATTTGGGCAATTTACTATAAAAATGTTGTTCAAGCCATTTTTGCCCCTAGTTCCCTCCAAAACTGCCATCTCACGGCACTGATGAAAGCAAATTTTCAGTCAGACGCCGTTCTAAACATGAAGGAAGTGGATCTCCAGATTCGGAAAATGGCGAAGTGAGTTTTTTTTTCCAAAAACTAATTATTCCAAACAAAAAAACTATTCCAGATGCCGCAAAAAATCTGCCGAGTTTGTGGAGACTTCGCTACGGGCTACAACTTCAACGTGATGACATGTGAATCGTGTAAAGCATTCTTCAGAAGAAACGCTCTGCGTCCAAAGGTACCGTAACCCTACTCTACCGTTTTTTAGCACTAAGTTACAGGAGTTTAAATGTCCATACTCTGAGAATTGCACAATGAGCTCGGTGAGCCGTCGTTTCTGTCAAAAATGTCGTCTCCGGAAGTGTTTCGCTGTGGGAATGAAGAAGGAATTCATTCTGAATGACGAGCAACTACGCCGCAGAAAGAACTCGCGTTTGAAGAATGATAAGAGCACCACGACGTCATCAAGCCCTTTGACTGTTAACCCAATGTCACCAATCATAATGAACTTGCCAGGTGGACCTCAGGTAATTTTGTTTTCGGTTTTTGTTTAGTTCGTTTCCAGTTAGCCACGCCCCTTTCTCGAGAAAATAATAATCCAAAAGGGATTGATAAAGAACGGTTTTCAGGATTTTTTCATTAGCTCAAATTTTTCTAATGCTGAAAATCTCAGCTTTTTAGGAAACTTTCGAAAAAAAAATCCTTCTTCAAAAATTATTTTTCCAGTACCCATCAACTTCCTCCCCAGCTGGCTCCAGTGCTTCCAATTCACCAATAAACCGCAGCATGACAGCGATGCACGTTGGCGATAAAATTTCAGAAGAAGTGAGTTTTTTTTTCGCGAATTTTTTTTTCGAAACTGAACTTCGATATTTTTTCCTATCGATGTTATTTTCTATACAAAAAATATCGTAATAACCTCTTGGATGGAAAAATTCTTGAATT
>GL379995.1:7500-21065 GCA_000143925.2 Caenorhabditis brenneri
AATCATTTCCAGACGACATTGAACCGAATTTAAAGGGGGTGGGAACTCTCATTCGTAGGGGAATTTTAAGGGGAAAAAAAGGGCGCAGTCTCGTGTAGACAAGTAGAGACAGCGCACTTTCCCGGCCGCATAGCGCAGTCGGTAGCGATTTTGGTGATCTGTCAGACCGACCCCGGGTTCGAACCCAACTGAGGTACTTATATTTGTTTTTTTTAGAGAAAATGATTTTTTGAGTTCCCACCTCCTTTAAGCCAGTTTTGCGCAATTTCAAATCAGTTTTAGGGTTGATCCTATTTCCAGTCATTTTGCATTCAATGCCTGTTCTGACCAAGAATCGCCCCTATTCTGGGACAAGTTTAGACTAGTTCAATTATTCTCAGGTCACTTTTTTGGGATATTTCAGATGGATTTCAGGTTCTGGACCCAAAAAATGAAAATTTTCTTTCGAAGTGTCAAAGTACCTTTGGAACATGAAAAACTATCTTTGACCTCCAAAAATACATTTTTCCAGATTCTTCGGTTTCTTCGACGATGAGATCAAACGAAATGAGTTGGCTGTTCATCTGGTCATGCTGATCATTCTCTTCACTATCCGTGGAAATCCAATAATGGATGAAAACGATGTCCGTATCGTCAATGAACAACGCCGTCACCACAAGAACCTTCTTAAGAGGTATGAAAATTTTCCCGAAATTCAATTTCCCGCCAATACAATCCCAATTTCTCTATTCCAGATACTTGGAATCTCTGTACGGTGAGCAGGCCCGCCGCATCATTGATCGCCTTCCAAAAGCATTGGAGATGCTCAATGTAAGTACCAAAGCAATTTTTTGGATTTTTGAATGCTCACATTTTAGGACATTGCTCGCAACGCCGGAATGCTGTTCATGGGATGTGTCCGTACTGGAGAGGCCGAGGATCTTCCAGCAGAGTTCTTCATGATCAAGTAGACTACTATTCCCCCTAATCTTCTGAAAATATTGCCATAACTACCTAACCTCACACTGTAGATCAGTTAGTGCTCCTAGATCCATCATCTAGCCGCCACATCTTGTCCTTAACTCTCTTACCTCACCCCTATTTGCCCCGCCATTTCAACACTAACCCCCTACCTCTCTCCATAATTCTAATCGTTCTTGCCCTATCCCGGACCCAAAATTAGGAATTATCCTCCTTAGTCATATCTAGACCAGCAGTCAAACGGTTTTTTTCCGCCAAGAAATCCGTAGATCCATTCCCAAGAAAATATCCTGGCTATACGGTTTTTTTCTTTTTCGAGTTGATGTTTGGTCTCTCTCATTTTCCAGTTTTTTATAGGCGATGGTGATCATTTTGTAGCATAGTTTTTGATGGTTTCTGGGCGTTTCTGAACCGAGATATTCTGTAACCGGCATGTCTGAGCTGATCCGGGCTGATCCGAACCGACTGGATTGGACTTGACCGAATCGGTCTGGACCAGACCGGACCGGGCTGGACCGAATCGAACCGGACCAGGCTAGGCCAGACCAGACCAGACCAGATCAAACCAATCCCATCGAATCCAATCCAGTCCGATCTGGACCAGACCGAACCGAACCGAACCGCACCAATCCGATGCGAGCGATCCGAACCAGAGAGGAACGGATCAGATCAGATCGGATCAGATCGGATCGGACTGAACTGGGCCTGATCGAATCGGATCGAATTGGATCGCATCGGACCAGACCAAACCAAGCTGTGCTGAGCTCTGGGCGCGGGTTCGGCTTCAGGTCCAAAATGTCGATTTTTAAAGTACTCGGTTACGGAATGTCTCGTTCCAAAATGCCCATTTTTGAACCGTCCATATTCAAAATGTCTCTATTTCTCTATCTTCTCATTTTCAGCATTCAACTCACCACCTTTTTCCCATTTACTGCCTCTACCACATTCTCATTTCCTAACCCAATTCATTTTTAACCCTTACAGTTTTCCATGTTCTGTGACCCGGCTGCCAAAATTTCCGTGAAATTCTCCGTGATTGTTCCCTCATCCCCATTTACCTTTTCTTTCCTATCGGTGCCAAAACGATTCGATTTCTTTCTCCTCCTGTTATTTTTTTTCCAAATTTTGCTCTGTTGCAATTTGTAGTATAGGTTTCCATTTCCTTATTTTTTCTGTACTTTCTCATTGTTTTTTTCTCAAAAATAAAGAGAATGACAGGCTACCATTTCGACGAAGTATGCGAAAACAAAATGGTACAATTTCAATAAATAACCCATTTATTATTTTCTTCATATATTAAATTATGTCCTTTTAGTCGTTCTCTTCGTCTTTTCTTCTTTTAACTTTGAGGTGTCGGTGGCGATGCTGAAAAAAATCAATTGAACAAAACCATTCAAAATCTATGAATGAAGTTTCTTACATGCATTTTTGTTTAATTGCCTTGGATCATCGGATTGTTCTTCTTTTTCTCCTAATCATATCGTGTAGATAAAGAGCATAGAGACTCTGAAAAAACATGTGCTCTAATTCGCGAGTGAAATTAATACGGTGCCCCTAATCCAAACAGTTGTCAAGTTTAGGTGCATAGATTCTTAATAGCGTAAACTAAGCAATTAATACCGTAAACTTGATTTAAATTGATTGAAAAAGTCAAATCGAGAGCACCAAAAACGTTGTTTGCGCTAAGGAAAGGAGGGGGGGTTCAAGCCTCGAACAAGCCGGAAACAAACCGGGAATAAGCCGGAAATAAGCCAAAGATAAGCCGGAGATATGCCGGGATTAAGCCGGAAATTTTCTAGGGGGCTCCAAGGATAAAAGAAATCATGAAAATGATCTATTTTTCCGTTTTTTTTTCTGGAACAAGTTCATTGAGCAGTCCCTTTAAGTTGTACGGCTCTCTGTATTAGAGCAGTCGACCGCTCTATTAAATAGTTTACGGTGCATTAGTTTTGAAAATAAATACTGTAATTAAAAAAAGTAGTGCATACATCACATTTTACGACTAAATACACCAAATCACTAATTTGATTCTAAAGTTTACATTGAAAATCAACCGACTCAAATCAAAACGAAAACTTACTCCAACCTGTCATAACCCATCGTGCCGCGTTTCGCCTCGGATCCCTGAAACAAAAAATTCTTTGATAACTGATTTTTGAAAAAAAAACTTGCCCACGGACCATTTGGGTGCTGTATCAGAGAGAAAGAGCTCGGGCAAGTCTGACTCCTTCGGCTTCACTTTCTTTCTCTCTATGTATTGATCGTTGACGTGAAAAGCTACGAGTCTATAAAAACGTATGGGAAAAATCTGATTCAAATCCCCCGCCCCCAAAAGAAATATTTTTTTCTTACTCACCTTTTCACGTTCTAGGAGGCTTTGATCCAACATATCAAATAGTAAACTGCTCATTTTTTTCTGAATATTCAAAACTTATATTTTTTGAAACACGAAAAAAAAGAACTCACTTTTTTTTTGAAATTTTTTAAAAATCAGATTGATTAAAATATTATAAAATTAGCAATAATCATTTAAAAAAGAAGGCCCTTAAACACAGAAAGGCCAATACTAGTCGACTAACATTTGATTATAAAATATGGAAGAAATGGAAAGGAAAGGTAAGGGGTAGGTAATAAATATTCTTGTCTGTCTGACTTCTCTACAAGGCGTAGTGGTCTCTAGGCTTTTAATCGACTGATATTTGCATATACGAGCTCCGACTCTGTGATTAAAATGGTGAGGCATAAGGTATAATCAGAGGTGCAGGGACAGTGCGCGACCCTGGGAGGTTAGGGGAAAGTATTGGGCGGTGGGGTAAATGACAGGGCGCCGTGTGCCTGGTTGGGGGATAGAGAGGGCAACAAGAGGTTTGCCAGAATATATTGCATGCGTATAAATTGAATGTATGCTGCATTGGCTCAATTGCCCCGAGTCGTTCTGATCCACCCCAATTCACTCAACGTCAGATTGAACCTGATTCGAACCATTTCGGCGTGCCCACTATCTGCCCGTTCAGCCCGATTTGACTGCCTGGATGAAATCGACCCGATTCGCATAGATTTGGTTAAATCCGGACAGAATCCAAGAATTTATTTTGAAATGACCAGAAAAGTGCTGTTGATAACCCAAAGAGTATTTTTAAGCAGTATTCAGAAAGACAACTCCAACAAAAATTTGAAAAGCATACAAAGTTTATTATCTGATAAAAGTGACAGTCAAATTAAATGTGGTTAGTTTATTGAAAGCATTGTCGCATAATTTAATCAAAAATAATTTCATAAGGTCTTGTGAGGTGCAAAAAACTGGTTCTCATAGGAAACGTGTCATCTCTTCGTTGTTGATCTGACGATGTGTACCATCCGGATTTGTAGTAGGAATCTGGACCACCTGAAGCATAGTCGGGGTTTCGTCTGGTGGTAATTAAAAACTCACAATGTTTTCCGGGTGAATAACATATTGGAATTCATCATCTCCGATTTCCTCAAATTATATTGACCGGTGGAATGTCAACGAATATTGATTCGATTCCTTCAAGGAAGTATCCTCATTCCTGTGGTTACTTCGAGACTGCATTCTTGATGGCGATTGAATGTGTTCCGTAAGAAAACTGTTGTTCTTATTAACTGAAAATAAGAAAAATTTAAAAATTTCATAATTTGTGTCAAAACTCACTTTTTTTTTGAAAAATTGAAAATTCGGAATTTTTAAAATTAGAAATAATCAAGCGAGGAGGCCATAACAAACAGCCAAGGTAAAAAAAATTAGGACAATCGGGACGAAAAGTGAATAAATATATTGGAATATGAAAGATAAGTTTTTTTCCAGCGATTTATATAGCCCCAGAGGGGAGAGAGAAAGAAGAAACAGAGAATCGAATGAACTGTTTTCAGAAGGAAAATTACGAAATATCCGCCGAAACGGGCGGGGTCAGGTGACCCCTGGATCATTCGAGTTGAAAAAAGAAACGATGAATCATGATGAGAACAGGGGAACAGGAGGAAAAATTCTGAAAAAAAAATGACCAAACATCATGCGCTATTGAAATTATGAATCATCCAGTTCTGTTTCTCGAGTTTGATAGCCAACAACATCCGATAGCCAGATTGCTCAGATTTTTTCGAAAACTGTGAAAAAAACGAATGGCGCATCCATGAAACAACGTGAAAATGATAAGAAAAAATAAGATACTGTTCTACCTAGCAAAGGCTTTGAAATATCTGGAAAAGTTATTTGAGCCTTTCTCACTTTCTCTGAAATTTTTTTCAATAATGATGACGCATCCTTAAATTCAATCGGAAGTGACCAGTTTTGTTTTTACTCTTTAGTGCCGAATCGTTCGATTTTCCTCCATTTACTCGCATCATCCGCGGTGGTAGTCTGCCTTTTTCCCTCTGTTTTCTTTACTGATCGTGAAGAGAGAACAATTAAATTCAAAAACTCATTTATCCTAAATTAGAAGGACAATCAGTCGGTCTGCGCAGCCTGACGGCGGCTCAACCTCCCTTCGTTCGTCGCTGCGCTCCTCAATAGCTCGCGACTTCGCCGCTCGCATCACCGTTCCAAAGTGGAATCATCACTAGTTAGCGCGCTCTCAAGTTCTCAAACTTAGTTTTTTTCCAAAATTTTTTTTTATATTCTTCATCACAGAAGTCCAGAAAAAATTTTCCAGAAAATTTTCTTTTATGAATGTGATCCCAGAAAATTTTCTTTTATATTCTTCATCCCGGAAGGGCAGAAGTCAAAAAACATAAAACTTGGGTAGATGTTGTCTTGAGTAACTTTCCCAAGTCTGAATAATATTATATTACTCATATAATAGGTAATATCTGTTCACCTGATCCTCCCTCAGATCTCTCGTCAACATTTTCCATTTCTGTATCTGATGAAGCGCGTTCGTGTTGATCCAGACTCATCATTTCATCGCTAATAATATCGTGGTCACTGCAATCGTCTTTTGTATTTTCATCAGCAGACTGGATTGGTTGAACCGTATTCGAATCAGCTAAAATTCACAAAATTCAGATTTTCAAGATTACTGTAGAATCGCTACCTTGTCTTCTATAGGTTCCAAAAAATCTATAGGTCTTTCGAGGCATGGGGGCACGTGAAAACTCTAATAACGTGAAAAAAAATTTATGAAAAAAACTCAAAGACAAAAATATGTTTGTTCGCTTTTGACACGCGTTTCACCCTCTTTTCATCCGCCAGTTATGGCAAGAGTCTGATTTGCGGATGAGCTGGGCCCAGACCCGCATTTCGTCCGCTTTTGGGACTCTATTTCCAGTAAAACCGCCAGAGTCCGTTTTACGTGCCAAATGAGTGTCAAATTGGGCTCTTGGCCCTCGAATCGTCCGCATTTCGTTCGTAGCGTCTAGAAAAATTCGAGCTGAAGGCGAGAATTTTAGGTTTCAAATGATTAGATAATTGATATATTGCATCTTTTTTTCTCTGTTGAAATGAATATCAAAAAATCCTATCAAATAAAAAAAATCGAGACAGAGAATACAAACATCTTTTATCCATATCAAAATTACCGCAAACTTTTCTCGAATAACCCAACAGCTTCCCAAAAAAAGAAAAAAATACATTTCAAAAAATTGAAAATTAGTAATGACTCAATATGACATATGACGACTCAGACTAATGACACATGAAATTAATTTGCGAACGGGTGGATAGGCCATGTAGTTGGAATTAGACATTACGCGGCTCACTTTATGAGTTATCTCCAAGAATTTGGAGAAAGCGCTATAATCTTCTTTTCCACACTCCTCATATAATTTGACATCTTCGTTTGGAACAACTAACTTCTCAGATGAATAAACTTCTGTGATTCCCCAAGAACCGTTTTCTTTGAATAAGTTAATTTGTCCCATGTTCTGATCCTAAAAAAACAGAATTTTAAGAGCAGTAGTTTTCTAAAAAGTTTTCCATACCATTGTGAGATACATTCCTGTACTGTGTGGCATTGGTAAATTACCAGTCTTGAAAGATATTTGAACAATACTCTCCGGAGCGTACACAATGAATCTGAAAATATGCAGAATGAGATTTTGTGAAGAACTTTGCGACTTACTTTTTCGGACTGAGAGGAAAAACATTAAACTTGGTGTCCAAAAAAGAAATGAACTTTTTTGTCATTTTAACTGAAATTTATATTTTCATACTCTGCTCGCAAAAAACGAAAATAAACTTACATTCTTTAAATTTAGATATTAGAAATAATCAATAAAAAATAGGCCAAAATCCAAAAAGCCAATACTAGTCAACTAACATTATGGAAGAATGAAAGGGGGAAAAGGAGAGAAGGAAGAGGTACTCAATTGTCTGGGTCTCCACAGGGAATGATGGTCTCTAGTTGATATATGGAATGATATTTGCATGCTAGGCAAATCATAGTTGATTCGGAGGAAGCACAGGGAAACGATCTCTTTGAGGTAGGTGCTGGGTCGATACAGTCTCCCTGGTTTTGGGGGTGCGCCTTCAAGATAAATGTTGGGAGAGAGATGGCTTAACTAGTTTTTGGGGCTCCGATGAAATTATATTTTTCGCATTTTCTATTTTCAATCACCCGAATCCCGATCAATCTGATTCTGTACTCTAACTTTCTCTGGAAAAAAATGATTCGAACTCCCAAAACGTCACATTTTCATAAAAAAATATATAGATATGTTCAAATTATCACAATTTATTTGGTTATTCATAAACAAAAAACATTTTAATTTAAAAAAGTCTTTAAACGCCTGGCGTGTTTCCTCCACGTTCCGAATTTCCACCATCTCCGATGGAAATTTTCTGGACGACTCCTCCTTAGTCCAGACCAATGGCCACTCGACATGCTCCTTGAAGCTTTTCAAGGCGTGCTTTGGGCCATATGTAGAATTGGCACTGAAAAAAAGATAAATTATATTCACAATTTATTTGTTCTCAGAACTATGCTTGAGCCATAAACCTTAACCAGGACTACGGTGGTTACTGTAAGCCAAAAACTCTATTGGCGATTTCTCTACAAGTTAGCTTCGAGAACATTCTAGCGTCTTTCAGAATGCCTTTTTAATGTACTACTATATTAGCGCAAATTCAAAAATTTGACATTTTTGGCGGGAATTCAAAAACAAAGTATAGCTCGGCGACGAACAAAAAGACAAAAAATCCGCCTGGTGAAGCTAATCGCAAACTACAGAACAGATATTTTTGAGGTAATCAGTAGCACAATCTAAAGTAACATCTGATGTTCTGAGGAAAAGTAGTCCTTACTTGAAGCCGATTTCCAATGTGCTAACAGTTTCAGGTCCATTTACGCTGATCCCGACATGCCCCTTGAGGATTAATGCCTTGTTGACTGCAGTCTAATGAGAAGGATTCGTCCAGTCCTTTTTTGGTTTCTGTAATCATTGTTCAGATGAGGTTTCTTTCGAATTTCGTGTTTTTTTTTCAATTTGTGTATAATTTTCATTTTAAATCAGTATTTTCCACCTTATTATCCAGTAAACGGGCCGGGAAGCTGGAATTCGAAAATATTCTTTATATAAAACATCATCGGAAACTTCATTTTTTTGTGCTATTTCAAACTATCCCTTCTAGAAAAAGAAACTCACTTTTCAAAATTTTTTGAAAAATTCAAAGAATTTTTTCTAGAAACTTTCGAATAATCAGAAATACGAGGCCTTACCAAAAAGCCAGAGGAGGTAAATGTATACGAAACAAGAATGAAAAGCAGAGCGGGACAGCATATATTATATATGCCTATTTTTCTTTGTGTCTCTTCAGTGCTTCTTGATCTCTCGTTTGATGACCGACACGATGCTTCTCCCTGTTGCTATGATATTTAGTAGGAATTGTGATACACTGCCCGACAAAACCATAGGTCCACTTTGTTTTCTGTGTTTTCTCGGCCTAGAAGGCAATTCAAGAAACTAGTCTGATGCCAAAATATGACACTTATAGGACCTCTAAATGTGCCCAACAGTACCACTGAATAACTCTTTTCGTTCAGAAAAAATTTCATTTTTTGTGAAAAATGACTCTTCGTCGACGCGACAAAACCATAGGTCCACCCTAAAAGCAAGAAAATGGGTCATCTCCACGTATAGGGATACGTGAAAATCGGAATATTTTTTGTTAATTTTATGAACATATCAAGTTTTTAGAGGTTTGAATATGGTCAGTTATTCATAAAATTTTTGAAATTTTCCTTTCTTCAACATCTCGAAACCAACAATCATCAAAAGATGGCAAAACATCAGTTTATCACTGATTTTTTGCCTCCTATTCCGGGTGGCATATCTCGGTTTCCGATTGAGTAATCAAAAAGTGTTCAACTGATGAAATACGCATATTACTAAGTACAACATGTACTTAGTTGACAACTTTTTCATATCTCTCACGGCAAAAAAGATATGCCCTACTCAAATCATGAGTTTTTACTGAAGGATTTGGCTCCGATTTGTGCACATCAGATCAAAATGATTAATTTCGAATGAAATCATTTCCATTGATGCTTTTCAATATTTCACCAACGTTTCAGCCGTTTTCCAGAAATAGAGAGCAAAAAATACCAAGGTTGTTCTGATTATAGGCAATTTCTACAGTAAAAACTCATGATTTGAGTAGGGCATATCTTTTTTGCCGTGAGAGATATGAAAAAGTTGTCAACTAAGTACATGTTGTACTTAGTAATATGCGTATTTCATCAGTTGAACACTTTTTGATTACTCAATCGGAAACCGAGATATGCCACCCGGAATAGGAGGCAAAAAATCAGTGATAAACTGATGTTTTGCCATCTTTTGATGATTGTTGGTTTCGAGATGTTGGAGAAAGGAAAATTTCAAACATTTTATGAATAACTGACCATATTCAAACCTCTAAAAACTTGATATGTTCATAAAATTAACAAAAAATATTCCGATTTTCACGTATCCCTATACGTGGAATTGACCCATTTTCTTGCTTTTAGGGTGGACCTATGGTTTTGTCGCGTCGACGAAGGGTCATTTTTCACAAAAAATGAAATTTTTTCTGAACGAAAAGAGTTATTCAGTGGTACTGTTGGGCACATTTAGAGGTCCTATAAGTGTCATATTTTGGCATTAGACTAGTTTCTTGAATTGCCTTCTAGGCCGAGAAAACACAGAAAACAAAGTGGACCTATGGTTTTGTCGGGCAGTGTACTAGTCAACTAACATAAGACGAAAATATGAAATATGAAGCGGGTGAAAGGTGAGAAGGTAGGTATTAATCACGGATCACCTGTCTGGGTTTCTGAAGAGAGTGATAGTCTCTAGATGCTTCATCCCTTTTTATGCAACGATTCGCTTTGTTTTTAGTATATCGAGCCGTTGTTGATACAGGGAAGCACGAGAGAGTACTAGGTCGGTACAGTGAACCACATGAGCCGCTCCGGAAAGATGCAGATCAAAAAGAGCGTTCTTTTAACATTAATTTAGAAGTGAGCTTTTTTTAAAAACTTGATTTGAAACTATCAATAACGCCCCTGTGTGTGAAATAAAGTCTTGTTTTCCCTTCTACAAAGCTGAGGTGGATTGTTTAACAATATGTATTAACGAAGAAAACCATCATTTATGCGATTATCAAAATATAAAAATTATGAGAAAATTAGTCCGCAGAAGAGTCCGGACATCGCAGTTGGCCAAAAATTTCCATTCTGAAAATAAGTCGCATTTGTTTCTTTTTGATTTTATCCTTATCTTACCGATCGGTATACCTTCGAGGAAGCTGTGGATTGCCAAGTCAACCATTAACCTTGTGTTTTCTTCCATGTTCTGAAAGAAATATTTCTGACATAATAATGTTTTTATGGTGGTTCTTGAATCAAAAACTAAGATTGAAATAAAAGCTCTGGAATTTCAATTCTGCTGTTTCAATTCCGATATCCACCTTTATGGTCTTAGCTAAAGTATGAGAAAATAGAAGAATCCTTTTTTTGAAAGCTTTTATATGAAAACTTTCTTACTTGAAAAAAGCCCCTGTCTTAAAAAAAATACACTTGAAAACCTCAACTAACATGTGGAATTTTCGAAGCCATCAAATACACTCCCAAAAATTCGATCGGAGCTCCAATTTGAATATTGTAGGAGGAATACTGGAAAAATAATGATTTTATTTTCTAACTATGATGGGAAAAGCTTACGAGAGTAATCGAAACATCGGACAGGTCCAGCATAGTCCATTCCAGTGAAGGAAAATGGCTGACTTCATGTTGTTCAAAAATGTGGCAACTTCCTAAGACATCATTCAGAATACATAAGGCGAATGTCCATTTTCTTTATATTAGGGTGTCCCGAAAGTAATTGCCTTTTTTGAAAAACTTCTAAAAATCCTTTTCAACTAGACTTTTCGGCCAAACTTTTTTCCAGTTATTCGACATGTACCTCGTGCACAAAACTGAAATAGGTACTGTTGTTCTGTCTCTCCTAAGAGAAGACGGCTGACTATAAAAAGAACGGGCGTTTTTCATAGTATTCATTCGAACGTTTCTCATACTCACTCCAGAGGAGTTAGCGTTCCAGAAAATATGTTTTATGACAGTAAGTTGAGGTGGCAATAGCACCATAAAATAATTTATTTCTATTTGACTAGCAGAGTTATCTGTGCGATTTTTTCAAAAAACCTCAAAAACGACTTCGGCTCAACTATTTAGTCAATGAGGAGAGCTGAGTCAAGGAAACAAAAACTTTTTAAAGTGTACACCATTGGTGATACTAAAAATTAATATTAGAAGTTGACTTGGTTAGAAAAATTTTTTCAACCACGACAAATTTCGGTTTATTTCACAAAATGGGGAAATTATGCATGTTTTCGTGGTCTTTGTGTTTGCGACCTGAATGCACCTACATCCAAATAATTTTTTTGTGTAATCAAGGGACTGCTCAACAACAAAATAAAACAGAACTGAAAACGGAACAACTGCTGGAAAGGCATAGGTCGATCGTAAGGAGACCTGACGTTCTTAGGGCGTCTTATTGGAACTCATAGCTCGGTCAATTGATGAATTTAAGTTCCCATCTTTTGCATGTTTTGAGTAGTAATCAGGTACTAACCTGACACAAAAAATCAGATCACAACATATCTCATAGCGAAAGATATTGGTAGGGCATAAAAAAGGCAATTACTTTCGGGACACCCTAATACTTTCAGGAACTGAAAACGTTCTTTTTTTTCGTGGTTTTTTTTTGAGCGGCTTCAAATAGTCCCTCTCATCAATTGAAAAAAAAACTCACTTTTTAATTTTTTAAAATTAAAGTACAGTAAAAATTTCAGAAACTTTCGAATAATCAGAAAGAAGAGGCCCTAACAAAAAGCCATGAGGTGAGAATGAATACGAAAAAAGGAAGAATGAAAGGAAAACGGGACAGTTTCCATTTATGTTTATTTTTCTTTGTGTCTCTTCAGAAATTCTCTATCACTAGTTTTATGATCGACAGGCCCCTGCTCTCGACCGTCGTTCTTTACAGATTCTGAGTTATATATGTTTAACTGAGAGTCAACAGACCATCTGGGCTTCAAAGGGCACGACAGAAACGGAACCCTTAATTTTTTCATTGTCAAAAAAAATTTCGACTTTTCAAAGGCGAGGCTGTCACAAAAAACCGAAATTGAAAAAAGGACGATCAATTTTTTGCAACTAACACAAAAAAACTGTTCAAAAAACCAAAGTTTATTCATCAACTGAAATGAAAATATATTATTTCTAGTGAAATAAATGAATTTTCCATATCCTCGGACGGAGTTTTTTTCTTCTCCAAAGCAGTGAGATCTTCAAACATAGCACCTGCAATACAATTAAGAGGCGTTCTCTGAGGGTATTGAGAAGGCGATGGCATTAGGATTTTACAAAAGTGTTCTGAACCTAATGAAAATTTGTACAGTAGGTATATATGACCCCCTGAACACAATGGCGCTTTCCGTTTTAGGCTCCGCCCATTTTCCAGCAAGCCACGCCCACTTTCAGTCCAAAAACTAACTTTTTTCCCCGAAAAGCTATCAATGTCTACTTTTCGGAAATCAATAGAAAACACTTTTAGAAGCATTTTCACAGTTCAAATCAACTTTCTATCTCTGCTCCTTCATGCTGAAAATTTCAGCTTTTTGTGAAAATTTGCAATTTTTTGATTCGCTCCGAAAATTTTTCTACATAGTCACGCGAGATAATGTTATATTCGTGTTCTACGCAGTTTTTTACCCCTCCGGGCAAAATATCAGGAAATGTTTCGCAGTGTATCAAGGCACTTTTAGGCCGATTTCAATCAGAAAATGCACATTTCTGATAACTGAACTTCGCATATCTAGTTTCAAAGTACTGATCTGATCTTTTTAGAACTAAAAATCCATAACACTGAAACTGAGTGATGTTATCACAATACTTGAGACCATCTGGTATCAAGATCCGGACTAATACTGCACTAAATCTGATATTCTCTACTTTTAGTTCAGGTGCTCTGAACAACGACTCCTAGTCTGAAATTTTCCAACTAAAATGTTGATATATTCTTCTGATTCGTGTTCGTCGTGTGCTTAAACTCATCTATGGGACTATAGGAGAGGTTAAGCTATGTTTACAGGGAACTTTCGGGCCTTTTCTTGA
>GL379995.1:21854-40859 GCA_000143925.2 Caenorhabditis brenneri
TAAAAAACTGCGTAGAACACGAATATAACATTATCTCGCGTGACTATGTAGAAAAATTTTCGGAGCGAATCAAAAAATTGCAAATTTTCACAAAAAGCTGAAATTTTCAGCATGAAGGAGCAGAGATAGAAAGTTGATTTGAACTGTGAGAATGCTTCTAAAAGTGTCTTCTATTGATTTCCGAAAAGTAGACATTGATAGCTTTTCGAAGAAAAAAGTTAGTTTTTGGACTGAAAGTGGGCGTGGCTTGCTGGAAAATGGGCGGAGCCTAAAACGGAAAGCGCCAGTGTGTTCAGGGGGTCATATATACCTACTGTACAAATTTTCATTAGGTTCAGAACACTTTTGTAAAATCCTAATGCCATCGGTATAACAGGCAGTGCTAAATCCTCTCCGGGAATGTCTCTTAATATTCTAAATGAATTAATTGATCAGGCTTACTATTAAAGTAGAGGAATTCATCAATCATGTTGCAATACCGTCCGGATCTGAATCTTCCACTTCAAATTTTGCGAGCAATGTGATCATCATCTCTGAAAATACTACAAATTTATTTGTTACAAGAAATAACAAACTCACTTTTTAAATCCCAAACAAAAAAACTCAATTTAGAGATAATCAACGAAAAAAGCCATACCTAAAAGCCAACAGTGTATAGTAGAACAGAAGGGAAAATAAGGAAAAAATGGAAAGAGAAAGGGTTATGATTTATTCCTATTTTTCTCTGCTTCTCTTCGGAGGTTCTCGGTCTCTAGTATTACCAGTAATGGGATTTTGATCAACACCGGTGTTTTGTGCAGAACGTGACATTGTTTTCCGTGTTTCAAAGGGAAAAATTGCAGAGAAACGGATGGGGCTGACATGGTAGCGGTTGAGTTGTTCCTGTTTTATTGCATTTTTGTTTTCCTCGACAAAAACTAAGCCAAGAAACCGGTTTTCCCTACCGGTAAGCAATCGAAAGTGATAGAGAAGAAAGAGAAAAGTTCTCCATTTCCTAGCCGGGTCATCTCAAGGAACTGGTTGTTCACTACCAGTTGTTCCTGTTGTGGATGTGAGATAACATTGAAAACGGAACTTGAGAACGGATATACCAGTTTACATTACTTGTTAGTAGCGGTGAAAGATGTATAAAAGCGACTATAGTTCGGGAATTCTTACTCATTCCTGTCTCCCCGAATGGAGGGCTATAATTTTTTTCGATTATTTCTAACTTTTTTTTCCTATTTACTACATATCTAGGCCGTCTACAAAAACACATGTATATTGTACCTAGAAGTCACCGCCGAAGCACAGTCTAAACCGATAGCCTTGACATTGGTGCATCGACTACACCTCCAAATCCAACTGCCCACAGGATTCAAAAGGTGAAATTTATCTTCACTCACATAGAAATTAACGAACACTACTATAATAGCCATGGTCAGATTTTTGACCAAATACTAAAAGGAATATAACCTTACTGATGTTTCAAATACGCTATAAAACTAAAAAACAAAGAGGGCAAGTTTTCAGATATGTACAAGACCGAGTGGTACCACGCTCTCCGAACAAGCACTGAAAATTGCAACTAAGTTGGAACAAATAGGCAAAACTGTCCAAGCTGCTCTCGCCGATTACGACGAACGGATGGATCTGACTTTAAAACAGCACTAGATAGATTGAAAAAAACCACGAGTGGTACAACTCTGTCTGACCAGGCTCTCAAAACAGCAGCGAAACTGGAAAACCAAGATAAAACCGTTCGAGAAGCGCTCGATGAATACGAGAAGCGAATACAAGCACGGCACCAATCGCTAATAGATTTTGCCAAAGAATCTGTCAATGAAACATCCTAAGAAGCGTTCACAATAAACTAAATGCAATGATACACGGTCTCCGCGCGCATGGAGACATAGAAGCGCTGAATTTCCAGTCGCTCATAAAAGATAAGATACCGGAAGCTATCTTACGAGAGTCAACTCCCTCCTTTCTCTGTTTAACTATTTCATTAGCCTAGTTCATACCCTCAACTGCTTTCCGACTCAACCAACCCCACTATTCACAAATAATTATTATATTATTTTATTATTGTACACCTTTCACATATTTCAATAAATCTATATATTCCAAACCACCGCAAGTACAGTCACTCTCTTTTTTAATTCTTGTATTGATAAATTTCTATCTGATCACTTAATAATTTTTTCTATAAATAAACAATTAAAAAATTGTACTTGGGATCTTTAAACGATTTTGGGATTTTCAAACAACTTTTTCATTTTTTTTCTATAAGTCTACCTTATATCTAAAAAAAATTTGACACTTCAAAAACCTTTAGCACACATTACCTATTGAGTAGTTCTACGGAAAGACATTGGATTTTGATTTTATGGGTGAATCTGCAATTCCATAATCTTTACCATTCATAGAATAAATTTTCGTTCAAAAATCAAAAAGGAAGATATCTGTTCCGAAAAGTGAGAACAAGTTGTACCTTCGCGTCTATTCATCCTTATCAATCTCCCTATAGTCTTTTTTTTTGGGTGAAGTAGCAGGTTTTCTCGGCCTCATTTTTTTCTGACCTATTAAGACACACAAAGAAAAGTATAAATGCGGAAAAGGACATAACCTGAAGTCATTCTATAATCTTTCCTGCCTTCCTGATTGGAGAGCTTCATATTTTTCTGATTATTTTTATTTTTTCTCCATTATATCGTGTATTATTCTGGCCGTTTGGTACGGCTGAACTTTTTTCGATTATTTTGAATTGCTGAATTGCTGGTGAGTTTTTTTTTTCATTGTGAACATCAAAAACAATCGTGGTTTTCTAGACCACGGACCCTCAAAACATGTAGGAATCGAATAGTTTTTGTTTCTTTAAAAAAAAAGTTCAAATTATGATTAATGTTTAATTTTTCAGGGCGAAACCAGCAGTCTTGATTGGGAAAATATCAAATGTGCGTTCAGATTTTTTTTTTCCGAAGAGGTAAGTTGTAAGAAGCCTTTAAAGAAGTATTCCAATTATAATTTTTCAGTTTTTCAAATACCAACTCCAAGAGGATGAGAATCAATCTCCAAAGCAAATGGAATTTTCGAGTGGAGATTTTTAAAATTGTTGTTTTTTGTTGGAGAAATTTATTTTTTGTTCTGAATAAAAAATTGTAAGAAATCTGGCATTTTCCAATAAAAGATGGTAATCGAAAATATGAATTCCTTGACAAGAACCAGTTGTCTGACCCACTAACTGTTTTCCATTTTCATTTGTGATCCGGGAAAACAAGACAATTTTCTGTTTTTATCTCTTGTTTTCTTTTTTCTCATATATTCTTACTTTCTTCCGAGACGGGAACCAGTTATCTGTCCTACTATTTACTCTTATCTTTGATCCGGGACAACAAGGAGAAAGTAGCACAAATGAACTTGTTCTAACTATCCGTTCCTATCTCTCGTTTTTCTTTCTACCAAATCTTTTTACTTTCTTCCTAAATGAGAACAGACAGATTTCACTAACAACAGGGTATATAAATGGCCAAGGAAAGTTCTGAAGTCATTTTTCTGCATTCTGGCTATTTGTAATGGCCTAACTCTGTCTATTTGATTCTTTCTAATTTATTGGGTTGATCAATATGTGAGTTTTTATGAGCCCCGGACCAAAAAAAATATTTTTTGAGGAATTTTGCTATTGAAAAATCCTCCAAATGGTGTTTGCGCACCATGGAGGCACAAAAGAAAGTTTTCTGCGGCTGTATCCTTTCAAGTGAGCTTTCAAGTGAGGAGCTGATGCCACAAAGCTGGCACCAATGGAAGATGGAAATGGTGAATCTCTACCTCAATCGGGTGGGAGAGCAGTCTGTTGGTTTTACCCACAAGGAAGAAGGAGAACGAGGAGTCATTAAACTCCATAAATTCGGGTGAGCAGTTTATCTCTAACTTTTATTGAACACGTTTTATTGTTACAGACCTTCAAATGTAGCTTTTTATTGGGTCGAAGAAAACACCTGGCTGACAGTCGCGGATTATTTCCGGATCCGCAACCGAAGAGACGTAGCCGACTTAGACTACATGGCCGAGATAGTAGGACGACGTTCAGGGGAGCTTTAATTTACTTTTAATTGTTCTTTCTTTTTATTCAATAATTCATTTACCAACGAATTGTACCCCTACTGAACCACCACAGTCCAAAAAGTACTTCATTGTGCTTCTTTACATGGTGCATCGGACCGAATCAAAAGGACCCGTATTATAATTTTTTCTTTTGAATATTATTTTATTCGTAATAAATCATTGTACCATCGACTACCGTTTTGCTTGAACCACCGAATAGCAGTCACACACAGGAGTACCTAATAAGTCCTTCTTTACAGAATGCGACTTAATTTTTTTATTGTTTAAAATGAAGAAATTGCAGCTTATAAAAAATAATTTCGAAATGTTCGAAAGCTATAGAGAGGGAAGACCCTGAGACCCAGAAATAGCAAGCGCGCTCCATTCAGAAAAAAACTGTTTCTGTAAAACATCGAGGTTAGACCGATTTCATGTGGTAATATTTATTAAATCTTTAATAGGAGCTGACAATTGATGATTATGACAAAAACGCCCTTTTCTCCTTTTGCTGGACCCGTATGAGCGGCTGGTGCTTGGACGGTTCTGGCATGCTCTCCAATGTTTTTGAGATCGATGTGATCTGAAAAATGAGAATTTGATCAGTTTTTCCTCTTCCGTGATCAATAATCATTCCATAATGATCCTGTTACAGATGACTTTTTTTCAAAAATTCCCACTTACCAATGGTCCTGATTCTGTTAGAAGTTTGTCCGTCGCAATTCCTACTTTTCCTCCAGATCCTTCATTTCTTACACATTGATGTCAGCCAACACAATCTGGTTCTCCAATCTACCGAGCCCGGAGCCTTCCGCATCTATCGTCCCAAGTTTCCAACATTATCTCCGGTGACTCCAAATGAGTGTTGTTCAGCGGTGTCCTTCTTGACATGCTTTCCAATCCGGCCTTTCTTGATGTTCTCCAGAAAGTCCTTGAACTCGGAGTATGCTTTCTTCTTTATTTCCAGACGGACTGGTGTCATACTCTTGGCGAGTACTTGGGTGAAGCGATATTTTTCCACAAGAGCCAGGTTAGTAATTCCTCCAATGTCTTCAAAGCTTGGTAGTACTTCTTGTTGATTATCTGCACTCGGAGTTTGGCGTAGTTTTTGAGGACAGGGAGATAAACGGCGATTTGATCCCTGGCTGCCTTGGCGTTTTTCATGAGCTTGCTGAAAGTAAATCAATTACATTCTTCGAATGAAAGGATGGCAAGACTTCTAAGAAACCTCATTCTTTTTTTTACAAAATTCAGAGAAACTGACCGGTATCTCACAATCTCCTGCTTCTCTGGCACGGTTTCATGACTGGCACTCATCCTGCAACGTCGTCATTTATGGAAACATTTATAGGATGGGGGAAACGACTTACTTTTTACATTTAAGTCAATATTATACATTTGATTATCCTGGCTGAGCAGAGTGGTGTAAATGTTAGAAGATGAAGAACCTGAAGTAACGATTTTTTAAAATGTTTTTTGGAATCGAAAAAAACTTACAGCTTGAAAATAATCAATGTTAAAAAAGTGTGTAGGCCATAACAGATAGCCAGAATAATATAGGATAGGATAGCAGAAATTATAAAGAATCAAAAGGACAGCTCACCAATCGGGTAAACGGAAAAAAGGGAGAATGACAGAGGTCGCCTAGCCGATGAGGGCTGTCCTGTAGCACTATGAGTTTCTCTGTCGTCTCTTCACTGTTAGTTATCTCTCCTGAGCAATAAAATTTTGGAATAGGCGCGATGGTCAGAAAGGACAGAGCACGGAATACAGAGAGGTAGCAGATACGATCATAAGGGGAAAAACCGATCGGATAAGTGCGAAGAAGTATCAAGTTACCACACCTCCAGATGGCTGGCAGCCTTAAAGGCACATAGCACCGGCCGGGAAGGATCTTCTTCTCTCTCTCTCTCTCCCTCTCTCTCTCTCTCTCTCTCTCTCTCGCTCTCTCTCTCTCTCTCTCTCTCTCTCTCTCTCTCTCTCTCTCTCTCTCTCGCTCTCCCTTTCTCTCTCTCTCTCTCTCTCTCTCTCTCTCTCTCTCTCTTTCTCTTATTTTTTCCAGGTAACGCTCGGAAAAGTAACACATTTTTGCCAATTCAAGATCGGATTTATTAAGAAAGTTATAAACACATAAAAAATTGGTAAATTGAAAACACTTTCCATTCACACACAAAAAATTGGTCATGTAATGATCTTCACACACTGACGCCAAGTCGTACTGCAATCGAGAACGGTCTTGATTTGCCATGATGAGAGTAGCCACCCATTTCAGGAACTTTATTTTGTTCATTGAGCCGTCAGTCTTCTGAGCATCGTTTCCCACATCCACGTAGACACGGTTGTTAGGGTTACGCGGAGCAGATACCAAGCCGTAGTTGAAGAATGGGCCAAGGTAAGACATCAATGCGATGTCCCTTCCCTTCATATGATTCGCAACAGTGGGCAAGAAGTCAGCACGGCTCACGAGAACTTCACAAAGTGGTCGATTTCCGGATCCATTCAACTGCATTTCCAGAAGAGTTCTCATGACGCTTATTCAGATCCCTTGAAAGCCGGATCTCAGAACTTTGAAGATCGGATTGAAGACTTCTGGCAAGACGTCCTTTTCAGAGTATTCATATTCGATTAGCCCTTTGAGAAACGGGAAGGGAATGGTGTCCTCGAGTAGTCGCTTCACAAAGACAAGATCGGCGCCTCGGGAATTGAGCGGGTCATTCAGGTAGCCGCGATGCATCATGATGAACACCGAGAAGAGAGCGTTTTTGATGGTCTCCCTGTTGGTTTCCGAACGATTGGAGATGTTCTTCTGAAGAAATCTAGATTGGAGACTTTTTTATTTTTCGGCATCGAAAAAAACTTACAATTTGAAAATAATCAACTTGGATAGGCCATAACAAATAGCCAGAATAAAATAGAATAGCAGAAATTAGTAAAAATCAATAAGACAGCTCACCAGTCGGGGTAAACAGAAAAAAGGGAGAATGACAGAGGTCGATTAGCCGCAGAGGGCGGTACTGTTGCACTATGAGTTTCTCTGTCGTCTCTTCACTGTTAGCTATCCCTCGTGGGCACATAGTTGGCCTCTGTCTACACGGCACCCTCGCAGTCGAGTTGCGGGAGACCTGCCGTGGTCTACAGTCTATAGAGACGCAGAGACAGCAGTTTCGCTCTGTTAATAAATATGTTTCCTCTCTCTCTCTCACTTTCTCACTCTCTCACTCTCTCTCTATCTCTCACTCTCGCTTTCTCTGTGAGAGCCTAGATGGAGCACTGAAGGCAACTGAAGAGACCAAGGTCACTTTTGGATAGAATACCATTTTTGATCGGATTTATTAAAAAAGTTATATTGAAAAAATAAAATTCGAAAACTTTAAAAAATTATTTCCGTCATATATTCAGCAAATTCCGGGTGCCAGGTTGCCAACTCTTCTTTATAAATCGTCTTCTTTGCATCCTCCAACTTCTTCAAAGCTCTCGCCGCGTTCATTCGAGACTCATGGGCAGCGGCAATAGCTTCCCTTTCGGTCTTCAAAAAAAAATTAATCGAGTTATCTACTCATTTCTAACAAAAATTTGATAACATGAGCATAATTCCACTGTTCGTATGCAGAAATTTAGGAAGATGAATCATAACACAACAGTATTAAAAAAAGACAACTCCTTTTTGGAAATAAGAATTGCTTAACTCTTTTAACTCTAGTTTTCATAATTTTATTCCACTGATGTCAGCTATCAGAACCCCGAGGAAAATTATTCAAAAACCCATTTTTCTATGTTTTTTTGGAAATGAAGCTTACCTGGCGATTGGCCTCAATTGCTGCCTTGTCCTCCATGTAGGCTTCATCCTTGGCGTCCTCCAGGCTTCTAGAAGATTGATCGGATCTTAATCGAGCTTGATGAGCAGCAAGTGAATGCTCCTGTTCTTCTTTTAACTGGTCCTTAAAAACGAAGTTTAATCAAAGTAGTTGCGAAATAGCCACTTGAATTAGGATTCTAGAAAAATGGATATTTTGGGCATATTTTTTAAAAGAATTTTTCAAAAAAAAGACACATTTTTTTGAAAACGATCATATTGCTTAGTTTTTAAAACCAGGTTCGAAAAGTTCACCTCTCTCTGCTTCTTCCTTAAGGCCATCAACTTCTCGAAGTGTTCTTGATCTTCTTGAATGGCCGCCTGCTTCTTTCTCTCGGCCTCCATAATTTTTTGGTGGGTCTCTTCGCGTACCCTCGCCTTCTCTCGCTCTCAATCAAGTTGAACTGAAACTTGTAATTTGATGTTTGATAAAACACTTTAATCAAACACTAAAGATCTATTTTTTCAAATTCAGAACCAACGTGTTTCATCTATGTTTTTCGAATTTTTTCAAGATTCGAGCAAACAACGTTAATGAAAAAATTTGATATTCTCTTAGCATTCAGGTTTTAGTCAATTTTCGATAGAAGGAGTTCACATCCAACACTGATTTCAGTAATGAATAAGGTATTTCCTCTTCAAAATGAAACACATTTTTGCATCCCATGCTTGTGGTACTCTACTTACCTCGAGAACGGTTCCTTGAAGTGCTTTCTCGACGATCTTCCCGACGGTGACGATCGTATTCTGAAAGATTCCAAATAGTTGAACTCGTCATAATACTACCGAAATTTCTTGCATGCTTTTGGTCATACCAATAACAAGCTTCAAAAAATGTTGTTTTATTGGTAATTAATATTGGTGATTAATCAAACTGACGCTGAGGCTGAAATTTATTTTAAAAAACGGCTCTAATGAACTCCTGCAACCATGATTAAACAAATTTGATGTTTCTTGATATATCATTTTTTGAGGGTGTGACCAACCTCTTTGACCTCCAGAGCTTTGGCCACTTCCACGATGATCGGGTGGGTTGTAGCGCAGTTCGGAGCCGTTCTGAAGCGGAATAACTCCTGCAATTTCAATAAGCATTAGATGAAACTTCAAGAAATCAAGCTACTATCAATCTTGAATTAAAATTCTAGAAAGATGAATATTTTAGGCACATTTTTCAGAAAAAAACAACTTTTTACGGAAATGATCATATTTTCCTTGCTTTTTCTCACTCCCGATGAATTTGAGCTGCAACTTCAAAATCTAACTCAATTTTTGTGAAAAAAAACTTTTTCAAAACGCATTTTTTGGTATTACAGTAATTTTTCCGTTTTTTTTTCGGACACCCTCAGTGCTGAAAAGTGTGTTAATTAGTTTTATCATGCTCAGTTTATGTGCCTAGTGTGCAAATTGAAAAATTGAAGTATGATATCAACGCTTTGAATTTGGATAACTTTAATTATTTTTCGGCATCGAAAAAAACTTACAATTTGAAAATAATCAATTTTAGGCAATAGCAAATAGCCAGAATAATATAGAATAGGATGAAATATATTATAAAGAATCAACAAGACAGACAGATCACCAATCGGGTAAGCGGAAAAAAGGGAGAATGACACTGGTCGCTTAGCCGAAGAGGGAGGTACTATCGCACTATGAGTTTCTCTGTCGTCTCTTCACTGTTATTTATCTCTCGTGAGCGATAAGTTGACCTCTTCTAATGAGTTTCTCTGTGGCCTCTTCTTCTCGAAGGAGAGAGCCCGGAATACAGTAAAAGGGACGTAGAGGGAACAGATATAGTGAGAAGTATCAAGTTACCGCCAGATGGCTAGCAGCCGTAAAGATTCCAGCTAGTACAGATAGTGTCTCTTTCATTATTTTAAACTTTATTGAGATAAAAAATTAGGAAAAAAAACAAATCGATTATTTATGCTGCCTTTTGCGAAGTTCCCGGGGAAGATTTGTTTCCAGTTTTTGCATCACTTTTTTGCCACGTCGTTGCTGAACAGCACTTTTGTTCTCACGTCGAGCCTTGGCTACCACCTTATCGGCCTGAAGCTGAGCTGTGTCGACAAGCTGAGCCTTTTTTACGGTTGCTGCGGCCACAATCTCGGCAGCTTTGGTTGTTGCTGCGGCTAGAATCTCAGCAGTCTTGGCTGTTGCCGTGGCAACACGCTGCTCAGCGTCACGAGAAGCCTCAGAATTGTTGACGCGAACACGGACATTTGATTCTTCCAATTGTTTCCGAAGATCGTTAGTTTCCTGACGAGAGGCATCTAGAAGATCTGTGAGGCTCTGGATTGATGCAGCAGCACGACGAGCTTTAGAATCGTCGGCCCGGCTAGGCTTAAGTTCCAACGTTAGCTGGTAGCTAAGAAGCCCATTGCTGTGAAGAGCTTTAGTGAGCTGATCTCTCAAATTCCGAATTTCCTCATCAGCTGCACCGACGTCGGGGGAAATAAGGTCTCGGTCATCTTGCTCGTGCTGAAAACAAAAAAGTGTGTAAATTATTTTTATCATGCTCAGTTTATGTGCCTTGTGTGCAAATTGAAAAATTGAAGAATGATATCAATGCTTTAAGGTTGGATAATTTTATTTTTATTCGGCATTGAAAAAACTTACAATTTAAAAACAATCAACTTTAAAAAGTGGATAGGCCATAACAAATAGCCAGAATAATATAGAAAAGGATCGCAGAAATTATAAAAAATCAAAAAGACAGACAGCTCACCAATCGGGTAAACGGAAAAAAGGGAGAATGACACAGATCGCTTAGTCGAAGAGGGCGACCTGTTGCACTATGAGTTTCTTTGTCGTCTCTTCACTGTTAGTTATCTCTCTGGGCAATAAGTTGGCCTCTTCTAATGAGTTTCTCTGTGGCCTCTTCTCATATCCCAAAAGGGGAGAGCACGGAAAACAGTAACAGAGACGCAGAGGAAACAGATATAGTGAGAAGTATCAAGTTACCGCCAGATGGCTAGCAGCCGTTAAGACATATAGAACTGGCCGTCAGGAATGGCTCTCTTCCCTTCTCTCTCTCTCTCCCTCTCTCTCTCTATCTCACTCTTCCTCTTTCTCTTCAAGGTAACGTTCGGAAAAATAACACATTTTTGCCAATTCAAGATCGGATTTATTGAGAAAGTTATAATCACTTCAAAAATTGAGAAATTAAAAAATTATTTCCACCGTGAAATCCAGCTTCACCAGGGTATACTCGATCTCATCGCCGAACTTCATAGGGAAGTTAGCTAGACTTCTTCAGGCTCCATAACTTGATGAACTGCTCAATTCCTTGAGTCTGAAAAAACAGGATTTTAGAAAAATCAAGATAAATTCTCAGTGTTACCTTCAAGCTCGGAAGATGTGGTACCGTCACTTTGCATGAAAGCGGAGCGCCGTTTGTCAGTAAACCCGTTCTATAAATAGTGAAATGAAATTATGCATGATTTCGTTTTTCTTTGAGCTCACCATTAAAAATAATCAATTCGAGGGCCATAACAAAAAGCCAGAATAATTTAAAATAGGATAGCAGAAATTATAAAGAATCAAAAAGACAGACAGCTCACCAATCGGGTAAACGGAAAAAAGGGAGAATGACACAGGCCGAGTGCACAAAGGGAGCGGTGTCCTGGCACTATAAGTTTCTCTGTCGTCTCTTCACTGTTAGTTATATCTCGTGAGCAATAAATTAGTCACTTCTAATGCACTTTACTGCAGTCTCTTTTGTCTGTAGGAGCCGCTGAACTGATGGGAAATGTGTAGGAGGATAGATAGAATTCAAGTGGGACGCAGAAAGAGCAATGGCGCTCTATTGGTGATTGTTCTTTGCCATCCGTGGCCTGAATATAACAAAGCATTTTTTATGAAGCTTGACCAGTGTAGTTTCGGACACAGGTAAAAATAAACAAGATTTATTGATTAATTAAGAAATTACAAAGTAATTTTACAATTTTCAAGAAAAGAAATACGTCACCATGAATGACTGATAATCGTATTTTACAAAAAATGTCTAGAAATGATATGTATTCGTTATAATACAATTATTCTGGATCGTCTCTTGCATTCAACAGCTCCAAAGCTTTTGAAGATCCTTTTGGGGAGGATCCTTCAGATATCAGCTCGTACAAGGTTCTTCTTTCTTCAGGATCAGTCTCATCCGAAGTGTCAACCAGAACAGCTGCATCGAATAGATTGCGGAACTCTGTCGAGGCTTCGATTTCGAAATTGTTACTGAAAGAATTTGGGTTTGATCTAATTGTGTTTACGGAAGTGAAGCTTGGTTTGTATTCTCAAGTTTTTAGTACGAAAAACAACTAGATGGCATCTACACGGAATGAGAAAAGCTGCCTATGACTCTATTTTTTGTTATGTGGGTTGCAGATAGAAACGCTCAACTTTGGACTGAAATTTATTTTGAAAGTTTTTTGTACAAATTTTTTTGCTCACCTAGTGGGAATCCGAAATGGCGAATTTTGACTTGTCGGCAGATGTTTTCGCATTATTGTTGAAGGCATTCGTCCCCCAACGATGTCTCCACGTTGTGCATTACGTCTTCCACCAAAGCTTTGGACTTCCTGTGCAGCATCGCTTTGAGCATTCATAGAAATTCTTGTGGATTTTTTCTCTGCAATTAATCTCAATTTTCATTCAAAACTTCATTTTTTTAAACTCACAATTACAAATAATCAACTGGTAAGCCATAACAAACAGCCAGAATAATATAGAATAAGAAATTATAAACAATAACGAGAATAGGCTCACCAATCTGGGTAAACGGAAAAAAGGGAGAATGACAAAGATCGCTTGCCCGGAGAGAGCGGCCCCATTTTCCTGGCGTCTCCTCACTGTCAGTTATGTCTAGTGAGCACTAAAAGGGTCACTCTAGAGAAAACTCTCTCTATCTCTCTCTCTCTCTCTCTCTCTCTCTCTCTCTCTCTTTCTCACTATGTGAGGTTAATCTCGGATTGAATGCCATTTCGAGAACACGATTCTGATATTGAATTTATTTGATACTGTATTTGATACATTATAAGAAACGGTAAAAAATTACAAACAATAATTACAAAGCTCTTCACTCTTGGTCTTTCTGACGGCTCGAAGACATCCCTGACCAACTTTGGACTGGTCCTTGACGGAAGCCTGCAAAATATTTTCAATTGACTCCGGTTTCGCGCAAAATGAATAAAAATATACCTTCTTCTCGAATGTCCTTCGGATCGGTATTTCTCTTATCGAGTGCCATGCGGAGACTGTTTTGGAGTCCTTCTCTATTTCCCGGTTGGCCGACAGATGAAATTGGAGGCGGTTGAGGAAGATTCATTGGTGGAGGTGGAGGTAGTGGTGCGGATCCAATGGACGCTGGAACAGGAGTTGTGGGCATGTGGGCGTTCAGGAAGTCCTGTGTGAACGTCGGATAGCGGCCCATCAGCTGGAGGACACCTTCCGGTTTGGCTTCAATAAGCCGCACGACCGATCCCTTGTTTCCTTCCATGTAGGCGGCAGCATCCTCGGGTGTTTTGGACTTTGGATCCATCATTGCAGCTTCTGAAAACGTCTTAATTTATGAAGCAATGAACTGCGATCGGAGAAACTGAATTCTCAGAACCATTACCCGACTATGAATGTAATGAAAATCATTTCTAAGAAATATTTATGCGTAAAACATTGCAATAACAAAATATCGGAGGGTCGATGACTCAGTAATTTTTTCATCCGTCTGTTACGAGAATATTCGAGAACCAAAATAATCAATTGTTGCGAAAGCAATTCGAGAAAGACAAAAGATGATTAATGCTATGAACGCTCTAACAGAGATGCACCCAATGTGAAAACTGTCCACGGAACTAGCCATTAATTTTAATTTTCGACTAGTGATTTAGGCATGCAAATCAGGGTCTCTTGTCCGTTTTCCGGGTAATTTTTTCAGGACCCCGGGCCGAAACACATAACCCCGACGACAACATTTTGAGCAAAACTTGATGCGGTTATTCAGGAGGAAAAATATTGAATACTTTTTTTTGTCTGCGCATTTTCCCCTTCTCAAAACTCCCATACGCACAATTGTCCCCGCCTTTTTATATTTTTTCAAAAACTTACATTTAAAAATAATCAATTCGAAGGCCATCCCAAATAGCCAGAATAATATATAATAGGATAGCAGAAATTATAAAGAATCAATAAGGCAGACAGCTCACCAATCGGGTAAACGGAAAAAAGGAAGAATGACACAGATCTCTCAGCCGGAGAGGGCGTTGTTCTTGCCCGATGAGTTTCTCTGCCGTCTCCTCATTGCTAGTTTTCTCTCGTGAACAATATAGAATGTTCGAGAAGGTTTAGCAAAAGGCTGAGCAATATTCGAGAGGGTTAGAGAACAGCCTACAGTAAAAGAGACGCAGAGATAGTTGATGTGTCATTCTGATGGTTGATCTTTTGGTCACTTGCTTTTCTTATATATTGTCAGCAATCCATCCTAATGTATACTAGAATTTGAGGCCCCATAATAAAGGGGCGGGGCTTCCAATCTCGCAGTGACAAAACTGAGATGAAACAATAAGAAATTTTGTAGTGATCTTTGTGAACTTGAAATCCTGATTCTGAGTTATATGAATTATTTTTTTTACTAATTTTTATGAAACAATTATAAGCGGAGTAAAATGACATGAAGGTGGCGAAAAAAAAATATTTTTAAAAATTTCGGCTCTGTCTTCGGTGCTGGGCTGGACATTACCTTTCCCAGATTGTTCAATGTACAAATTTTGAAGCGGAATTGACCAATATGATTGCAGTGACTTTGTTAAGACGGCAGAAACCCTTGGTTCTTGGTTAAAGTTCTTTTTTGGCTAATCTGAAAACAATGCAAATCAGTGTATTCTATTTTAAGCTAGCAGTCTATAACTCACTTCACTTCTGGATAGAGCAGTAGGAAGACCAATCCAAGGAAGATCCCAGCTGTGAGGCTCTGTGCGATTGTGCAGGCAATGACCGTGTATTTTGATGTCGCTTTCTTGACCATCTGGAAGAAATTTTGAATTATAATAACAACGTTCTAAACAAAACCCACGAAATTGGTGCCGAAGAGCGTGATTGCCATGATCAGCTTCAGGAGCCACAGTTCCATCTTTGAGCATTGAGGTTTCTGAAAAATTAATAAAGTTGGTTCCAGGGGTTACATATAACCAACTGTGCCGGTATTCTATGACACAAAAAGTTTGATGCGCACAATAGGTCGTGTTGTTCGCGGCGCGAAGCCAATAACAGTGTGACTCGATGCAAAAGATGATGTCCCTTTTGAGTTCAATTTTGTTGTCATTTTATTATGACTAGAATTTTGTATATTTAAAAAAAAACTTATCTAAAAAAAATTTCCAATTTCTGATAGGTATGAATTCGGAACAAGCCTCAATACTACAAGGTGTTTCAGGATGGTCGGAATTGAAATTATGTTGGAACTAGTGGAAAAAAACCAACTTTGTGAAATTCAGATGGTAAGCGCTTCTAGGAAGTTATACGTTGTTTCTGTAACCAATCACTATCGAACGGGTCATTTTCCTCCTTGAAATTTCTCTACACACCCACACCTGTGGAGTTTTAAAAACTCTTGAAAACTCACAATTAAAAACAATCATCTTGAATGAAGGCCATAACAAATAGCCAGAATAATATAAAATAGGATAGCAGAAATTCAAAAAAATCAAATGGAAAGCTGGTTCACCATCGGGTAAACGGAAAAAAAGTAGAATGATACTGGTCGCTCTCCCGAAAATAGTGTGGTTGGTGCACTATGTCGTCTCTTCATTACTAGTTTTCTCTCGTCGACAATATATGTTTTCAAAAAGCAAAACGTCCGATAAGGCTAGAAAACAGAATACAGTGTAAGAGACGGACGCAGAGTCATCAGGTGTGCTCCATAGTGCCAGGTGGCAGTGGCGAATTTCAGAATCAGTAATTGTGCTCTACTGATTATTATTCCAAAGAATGGTTTCACAAGTTGCTGTTACAATATTTGAGGGTTGTGAGAAACTCGAGTCGAATAAAAAAAAACAAATTTTATTCATGCTCTCAAAATTACAAAAATTACAAAAAAGTTTGCAACAAGTGCTTACGAATTAAGAACCGTTGGTGGTTCGGTTGTTGGGAAGTGATGGTTTAGAAGTTTTTTGGAGCATCTCCATCAATACGGGAAGTGGTGGTAGGCTCTCTAGAGCTTTCCGGATTTCTGGAGTGATGTGGATCGTTGCCTGATTCTCCAATGGCTCAATCTGGTGTTGATGCTGTGGTGGTTGAATCTACAAATAAATTATTTGAAAAATACAGTAATCTTCATAGACTAAGAAAAGTTATCTGATCCCATGCTGCTAAAATTTTTACCCAACCCCACTTCTTTTGAAATTACACCATTCGTAAACTCACATTTATAAATAATCAATTAAATATGGGTAGGCCATAACAAAAAGCCAAAATAATATAGTGTAGGATAGCATAAATTAAAAAGAATCAAAAAGACAGACAGCTCACCAATCGGGTAAACGGAAAAAAGGGAGAATAACCAGATCGCTCAGCCGAAGAGGGCGGTCCTGTAGCACTATGAGTTTTTCTGTCGTCTCTTCATTGTTAGCTATCTCTCGTGAGCAATAAAATGGCCTCTCCTAATGGATTTCTCTGTAGCCTCTTCTCATGTTCGAAAAGGAGAGAGCACGGAAAACAGTAAAAGAGACGCAGAGGGAACAGATATAGTGAGAAGTATCAAGTTACCGCCAGATGGCTAGCAGCCGCAAAAACATAGAATGACCGTCAGGAATGGCTCTCTTACCTTCTCTCTCTCTCTCTCTCTCTCTCTCTCTCATTGACTGAATTCGATACCTCTAAAAAAAAACCAGCAAAACTAAAATGAATGAGTTCTTGGTGAGGCTGAATATCGCAACCTGGGGAAAAGACGTACAATGGTTTAACAAGTTGCTGTTCCAATATTCGACTGATGTTATGAACTCGAGTTAAATGAAGAAACAAATTTTATTCATGCTCACAAAATTACAAAAATTACAAAAAAAATTTGCAGCAAGTGCACGAGAAGAATTTCTTGATTTTGTGGACATGTCTCATGTGCAAGTGGACCAACTCATCATCATCAAAGTGTGCATCACAAAGGACAAACCCGTTCTGGAAAATGTGCATTTTTTGCCAATGACGCAAGAGATACGGGCCGTTTGTGAAGCCTGTGCTGCAGGAATCACACCAATGTTTCGCTGAAAATTCTAAATTCTTTCGTGAATCTACACACCAGATGGTTTCTGAACCATAATAATTTCTCATAAACTCACATTTCAAAATTTCAATTGGTAGATTATACCAAATAACCAGTATAATATAGGAGAGCTTAGATAAATTAGAAATAATAAAACGGAGAAAACGTCCATCAATCCGGATGAACAAAAAAAGAGAATGACACTGGCCACTTGTCAGCAGTATTGCATATGATTTTCTCTACTGTCTCCTCATTGCTTGTTCTCTCTTATCCGGAGAGGTTAGAGAGCAGAATACAGTAAAAGAGACGCAGATACTTCTGGTGTGCTATATTGATGGTTGATCTTTTGGTCACATGTTTTTGTTGAACATTTTTTCCCGTCAATCTTATTGTGGATTATTATTCGAGACCACATGAAAAAACGGATATTCACAAAAAATGTTGGTCGGATCTGAACCTTTACAGTGCAAAAAAGGCTAAGCTAGGTGTATCGGAACTGAAAAACATGAATTGTGCTCCACTGATAATTCATTCATAGACTGTTTTGACCAACTTGTTATCTATTAGTCAAGTTGTTTTCTATGGCTATCTGGAAACAAGTAGAATAAAGGAGTCTGGACGTTGCGTGTTTCGACGTGGAGCCTTATTTCCTACTACCGTACTTTCCCTAAAAACCAACCCCTACAGATTATGCAGCACCGAGGAACCCATTATTATTATTCAAATCATGTGCCAATAGGATTTGAAACAGTGCTCATCAAAGAGTTTAGCACCTGCGACCATCAAAAGAAATAGTTCATTAGTGAGATTAGCACCTATAACTCATCATGGTGAGAATAAAAGGTTGAACTGAGAAAAGATGTATGAAATTGAAAATGGCATTGTAGCAGAAGGTGGGATAATATGATCGACAGAGAGGTGAGACGGTAATTATAGGGTGAGAATCTGAAAAATAAATTTGAAATTTTTGTTTTTATGTATGTTGTTGTCTAGTAAAATCACGGCTCTTATCCGTTTCCCGGGTATTTTCAACTTTTCCGGGACCGGAAAAAATAATACCCGGGACCTAAAAAAATACCCGGGACCAAAAAATAATACCCGGGACCTGAAAAAACATACGGGACCGGATTTTATCAAATAGGTGCCTTTTAGAAATACCCGGGACCTAAAAATAATACCCGGGACCCTAAAAAATATACGGGACCGGTTTTTATCAAATAGATGCCTTTGGAAATACCCGGGACCATCAGGAATACCCGGAACCCTTGAAATATACGGGACCTAAAAAAAACTTTTTCGGGACCTAAAAAACTTTTTCGGGACCGAAAAAATTTTATCCGGTAACCGATTTTCGCTCTGAATCTTGTCAAATGGGCCGTGTTTTTCCTAAGCCTGGCTCAGCAGGGGTGTTTTATTCTTCGACGACCCTTAACAGAGGCACTAACCTATGACACGAGAATCGACCCTCTTTCACGTTCCTCGGTCAAACATGTTGGCCTTCACGATTGACATTCGATAATCCCTTCAAATAGACGGCGCCTGAATCGGTTATAAAAATTGACTGCTACTCCGTCGTGCTATGCCTGACTGAACGTAATGATAGACATGGATGGGCTTCCCTTGCTTAACGATAGCTTCCCCTATTGACACTGAAGACGACGATCAGAATCGCATGCTTTGTTCGACAAACACTTTGAGATTACTTCCTTGTATTATTATACTACTGTTCAACCTGTGACACCCCCCCCCACCCCCCACCCCCGCCCCTCCCTTACAAAAAAAAAATCACAAACAAAAAAATAAATACAAAAAGAATTGCTGCGAAAAATGGATTCAC
>GL379995.1:40869-56781 GCA_000143925.2 Caenorhabditis brenneri
TATATATCGTTGACTCATTCAATTTCGGCGTTCCCTAAGCCTTTTTCGATGGCGGCCCATTTGATTCATTCTTTCAATGCGTAAAATACCACTACTGAACCAGGCTTAGGAAAAAAACGGCCCAGGTGACAAAATCTTGGAGCGAAATTCGATTGACGGATCCGGTCCCGTATATTTTTTCAGGTCCCGGGTATTATTTTTTGGTCCCGGGTATTTCTGACGGTTCCGGAAAAGTTAAAAATACCCGGGAAACGGATAAGAGCCGTTCATCGCTGCATATAACATCTGATTCTTACGGAGAGCCATCGATTTTCCCAGTCTGGCATGGTTTGTCTTATGTGGATGTGCAAACCGATGTCAGACATCATATTTTTAAGAGAGCGACCATTTTTTTGAATGTTCACGATTCTGTTCTGAGGAATACAGTTAAGAAGGAAGGCCTCCTTTCCAAAAGTTGCGAAATTTCTAGTTGTAGAAATGTTTTAATTTTTTCCTCAAGTTTCAAAAAATCCTGACAGTTCGATCAGTGTACACGAGATATCTTGAAGTTTCCAAAGTTTCCAAACTGAAAACCTTAGTTTTGTTTATTCTCAAAAGCACCTGTCCATCCTTACCTTATCATGAAGAAAATGCAGAACAACCTCGTCAGTGAGCAGTAGCAGAAGTAAAAACGCACAGGAGAATCAAAAATTTAGAAATAATCAATGAAAAAAAAACGACCTCGAACACAAAGGGATCTGAAGAAGAGACCACCGAAACCAAGGAGTCAGAATGAGGATGTAGGTCCAGATCTCTCCTTTTATACTCTTTTTTTATCCAAAATGTTCTAATTGGTATCACTATTTCTCACTTAGATGCTAATATCACTAATGAACTGTTCCTTTTGATGGTCGCAGGTGCAATTCTTCCTGATGACCATTGTTCCGAATCCTACAGTACCATTGGTACAAAAAATGATCTCATAATGCCAAATCATTTTCATCTCTCAGCAAAAGAGGAAAAGTTCCTTCCCAAGTTTTTTATTCAGAAAAAAACGTTCTTCCGCATAAAAAAATTTATTGCATAACAATTTTTTAACATCAAGTGCATTAAATCTCGTTCGAAGGTTCTCTACTTGGCTTCCGTGTTCTTCAAAAATTCTGCCAATCTGCTTTTTTTCCTTTGTGCTCGGCTCCTCTGTTTATATTCACGTTATCCTCACTGAACTCTGTAAAAAAAACGTAAACCTTTCTGTGATTAGAATCATAATATTACGCTTCACTTTTTTGTTCCCGAACTCCATGTAATTCCAGTGTACATGTTTGGAAACTTGTATTCTTTGGACGCTTTTGACACCAGTTCAAAATTGTATATCTGCCACTTAACGTCCAAACTACCAGAATGCAACCATCCTCCAGTATACTCCATGGTGTCTTCTGGTGTGTACACCGCGTGAATCCATCCCGGAGGCATGAAAACTTTTTGACCTGCTTCAATTTCCACTTTGAACACTTCAACTCCTTCAAACTCCAAAAAGTTGTTTTTGAAATATTCCTCACTGTCGGAGCCTGGTGTATTCTGAAATTATGTCAATAAAAACAGTCAAAATCTGAAATCATAGCACTCTGAAAATCCACATACTTGTGAAATTCGGCCCAGCTCGTGCCGAGAATAAATTTACAGGGCCCAAAATTCCAGGCTTCAAAAAATTTTGAATTTTTTTCAGAAAATTTTACATTTTTTTGACTGAAATATCATCACAACAGTGTACAATGCAAAAAACCTAAAACTAACGTTTTGTGCTCAATATAACCATGGAGCACAAAATTTGAGCATATTTTTACAATTTTTCAAAATTCGCGGTAATTCTCCGGGCCGGTAAAATTCGTGATCTAACGTGTTAATTGAACAAAATGTTTCCTAAATTCACACCAATAGGTTTTTTGAACCAAATTGAATTTTCATAAAACTCACAATTCATAATAATCAATTGATAAACCACCAAATTGCCAGAATATTAAATAAGATTTTAGAGAAATTAGGAACAATCAAAGGAAAAATAATCGTTCACCAATCCGGGTAAACAAGAAGAAGAAGAAGGAGAATGACATCTGTCACTCACCCTCAAGTAGGGAAACCGATAGAGTTCTCTACCGTTTTCTCATTTCTAGTGATCTCTAACCTGTTTTATCGAACAGTGAATAAGCACAACGACTGGAATGATAAGGGCATTTGAACATGGGAGGAGACAGAAAGTGCTTTCTAGCGGCATTTCCCAATGGAAACTTTTCATATTCAATTCAGACCTCCTCCCTCTGATGCATTGTCTAACTTGCAATTTTCAGATAAGGATTTTCAGACTCGCAGACTGCAGTAAAAGCTAGAAATTTTAGAATTCACACAGTCACATCTATTTTCAGACGACTCATTTTTTTCCGAGCCTTTGTTAGAATACCCAATGCTGTAAATTCAGGGACAGTATTTCAATTCCAGGTTGTTTTCTATCAAATGCATCACAAAAGATATTTTTTCGTAACAAATAGAATGTGAATATTCGAAAGAATAATTTATTGAACAGAAGAATGGACATTTTGGGGAACATAATAGTATTTAGTAAAGTAAACGGCAAAAAATGACTGATTGGGATAGAACACTGAATTGCTTAAATGAGATATAAAATAGAAATAAACGACCGAAAACTGAGAGAAACAATAAAAGGTGAACTGAACATTTTTTAGAACTTTATAAACAGCTACATGAGTTGAACAAGTCCGAACCTAATTGATTAACAGCTCGTGTTTTTAAAACAAGTAGTAAAAAATGACAAAAAAGGAGAAATTTTTTAAAACTATAAAAAAATTTTTACAAGTCATGAAACACGGTAGAGTTTACTTATCAAATTCTCCTTTGCGCTCGTCGACCAGAATCAAATTGTTGATGCAGTCGAACTTCATCTTGGACTCCCTGACGCAACGAAGAATGTCGATGTAGACCGCCCGAAACATTTTTTTTTGAAAGAGAAAAAAAATCTGAGTTTTTGAAAATAACCTACTTTAGCGAACATTTTGCAGCGATGTGTTGTATTGTCTACCAGATCGATCCCATACTTCTTCAGTTCCTCTCGATACGCAAAACTGTAAAAATAGATTGTTTAGAGATAATTTTCAAATTATCTTGATAAGTGTTTTGTTAAAACTTCGTCTTCGATGGGAAAAACCATACTTGCAAAATTACGGGCCGGGCCGGCCCACCTTGGCGGGCACACGGAATTTTTGTGATTTTTTCCGAAATTTTCACATAATTTTCACCTTTCCACTATAAACTATTCTTTTTTTATGATAAGTTCATTTTCACTTCAAAACTATAAGAAAAGTATGTTTTTCAATCAAAAAAAAAAATACTCCAAAAAGTTTTTAAAAAATAGCAGTGATGACATCGTCCCACGGGCCGGCCCCGGGCCGGGCCGGCAAAATTCTGAAATTGGCCCGGCCCGTTGCAAGTATGGAAAAAACTACAGTTTTTCATGTGCAATTTTTCAGATTATGAGCTACGAAATAGATAATTTCTCAAAAAGTAGTGATGAAACTTGCGTTTAAGTTAAACTAAATCGAATAATTTTCAGAAAAAAACTCACAATTGAAAATAATCACTTTTTAGGCCATAACAAATAGCCAGAATAATATAGAATAGTATAGTAAAATTGGAAAAAATCAGACAAAAAATGTTCACCTAGTCGGGTAAACAAGAAGAAGGAGAATGACACTGGCCGCTTGCAAGTAGGGAGGCATGTGCAATTCTTCGCCGTCTCCTTCTTTTTAGTGATCTCTAATTTCTTCTATCAAATTTTCTCTAAAAAATGAAAGGAGACGCAGAGACCAATGGTGTGCTTTTTTTGTGAGATTTCTGAAGAGCAGTGTGCCCCTGCTCTTCAGAATTTCATTGAGAATTGTAGACTTCCTTTCAGTTCCGACTGTTGTTAATTAGTTTCAAGAAGAATGAAAGAAAGTTTTAGTGGTTTATAATTCATGTCTTAGCGGTTCAATATTATTAAGATTATTAAGAGTTAGCAAATGGTTACAGTGAAAAATTTTTGAAAGAATTTCCCGAAAGAGAAAGCTGACTTAAATATTTTGCAAGAGGGAAAAATAGAGAATGCCGATGATGGGAGTTTATTCCAACATATAAGGATTCAAAAAAGTGTTTAAAATAATTATCGACAGCATATATCTCTTGTTGAGAACAAGACAGAAATCCTAACCAAAAATCCAAGTTTGTTGACAAAGCATCAGGCATGTTGCTGGTTTAAGAAGAAAACAATCAAAATAAGAGAGAGGGACGATCTCTGAGGGAGCTTACAGAATTCGATAACGTAAAAATGATTTGGTTTGTTGTGACTCTGTGATTCATCATTCGAATCTTCATCTTCATTTTTTTTTCAATTCTTTTTCATTTTTCGCGTTTTTCATAGGAATAAAAAAAAATATAGCTTATTTTTTTAACGAACATTGAAGATATTTTTTGTTAACTGTTTGTTCAAGATTGATTCAAATTATTTCATATTGGGTTCAAATACATCGAACAAATTCAATGAAAAAAAAATTGATAATAATTTTAGCTAAAAGTGAAAAATTGAAATTTTGACCACATTCTCAATAATCTTCGTCGAATTCAATGTAGGAAACATTTGTTCCCAAATCGTCTCGTTTGATGAACGGTAAAGTGAAATTGAAAAATCTCGAGATTGGCCCGGCAGATATTACACAAAGCGATGCCTGAAAAGAATGCGATAAATTCTTCCAATATTTATAAGAATAAAAAGAGAAACTCACTCAAGTCGATTAATCCGTTCTGGAGAGGGTTTCTGTTGTACTCCTGATACGTGAATCACAAGGGCATATTCTTCCCAGAATATTTGCTTTTCTTCACATTTTCCCACCGAAAATGGATCGTTGACGACGATTAATGCGGACACCTTCAGCATCCCGATTGTTTTCAGCTGCCTCGTCGTTATTGACTGAAATTGATTTTTTTTTTGAAACTGAAAATGAAACAAAAAGTTAGAAAACACCATATTCGATGACAGTAACTCACTTAAACTGGCAGAAATTTTTGAAGAATCCGCTTTACAATGAACAGAGACTATCTTCATTTTTCTCAGTCTTCAGAAGTGAACGATGTCCTTTAAAAATGAAAAATTAAAGTTATCTCGATTCCATCTCCCATGAGAAGTTTTTTTTGTAAACAAATGTCAATCGAGCATTCGAAACACTAAGGAGTGATGGTGATGGGTTTCTTGTTACATGATTGAACTCCTCGAAAGAGCCCAAAAATGTAGAAATTCATATTTTAACAAAACTTATGAGGTTTCGAATAAACAGATTTTCATCATGGAGCACCCTAACAACTTTTTTTTCCAGTTTTACAATGAAATTCAAGACCATCAGGATTTCGAATGAAATTGAAATTTTCTAGAACTCACAATATATATTATTAAATAATGGCTAGAATTCCACAAAACTTTTGAATCATTTCAAATTTGAAAAAAAAAACTTACAATTAAAAATAATCAGTTTTGATAGGCCAAACCAATCAGCCAGAATAACATAGAATATAAAAATTAGAAAAAAAATCAGAGGAGGGAAAAATGTTCACCGGTCAGGTAAACATGAAGAAGGAAAAATGACAATAGTTTCTAGCAGAAAGGATAGGAAAATAATTTCTTCGCTATCTCCTCAATGTTAGTTATCTCTGTTGTTTGAAGGAATGGTGAGTCAGCGTGACGACCGAAAAGCTTTTAGTTTAAATAAAACAGTAGGAGGCGGAGGGACAGAATGTGCTGATGGTTCTTGCAGTAAGAAATGTCACTTTTTATTATCAATTTTGGGGAAAATTCACAAATTTTGGAAATATGAAAAAAAAGCGAACCTGTCCGAAAAGGAACTTTCATGATCACAGAAAATTAATTGATTTTCTCGGAACTTATCATTACTTTTCCGAAGATAAAGAACTATAAAAACTATAATATCTATCCAAGGACCGTTTCAGAAACTTTCAATTTCGAATATTTATTTTTGAAAACTCCTGCAATTCGTTCAGTACCTTGGATTCAGATCTGTTTGAAACGTGTAGACTTTTCTTTCAAATCAGAAAAGATTGCTTTTCTGCTGGGTCGGTGTTCGAGCTCTTGCACTTTTGTTTTTTTTTTCAATGAAAACATAAAATAGTTTTTTTTTATTCAAAATCATTTTTTAATACTCTGTTTTATTGATGGTTCCAAATAAGAAAAGAAAAACTAAAATTGAGTGGGAAAGTGAATTTGAGTGAAATTACATTAAAAAGTAACAGAACTTTGAAAAGAACAGATGGCACTACTCGGGGTACGGAACCATTGATTGTTTCCTCGGCATAAGCCACAACAACTCCCGAAGAAGGTCTTACAATAGATAAATAGGGCCATGAACAGAACAATCAAAATCAAGACTAAAAAGGCAATGAGGAAATACGGAATGTAGGGAATGAGTGAATCAAGAGAAACGAGAGACTGTGTAACTTTCCTTCATCCACCAATTTTTCTTGCCTTCTGCAATCCTTCCTTGATCTTCCTGAGATCTTCGTGATTGGAATGCGGAATGGAGTCCTCAATGTCCACGTGCACGACGCCAAACTGCTTGTGCCGTCCCTGGATTCTCACATTGCCGACTTGAGATGCCCAATTGGTAGGTATCTTGAGGACGAATTGTTTGTTGGCGGGGACTTGTTTTCTCTCCGATCCAGAACCGTTGAACAAGTCGTAGAACTGAAAATGGAAGAATTCGGTGTGCTTAAATTATGCCTGACTTCAAAAATTTTTGTGAATTTAAGTTTCCTAATTTTTAGAGCTTCCTAAATCAATATCTTCATCTACCTTAATAAATGAGTGTCACACATACTAACATGTGAAAAAAATTTATTCAATTTACCTTTCTGTTCCGTCCCAGATGTCTTCAACAAAAGTTCCATCGGCTGTGATTTTGAGAGGGCAGACCTTCTTCTTAGTCAGTGTGCAGCTGCCTCGATCTTCCTCACATTCATATATGTTTCCTACAAGATGCCAGTAGGAAGCTGACACTGGTGTGAGGACAGCCCAGTTGGACACATCAATATAGCAAAAAAGGATCCCGTCGTTCGTTAGCCTTCCAATCCGACCAACCTGAAAATTAATGTTAATAAAAATATTTTTTAAAAAGTTTTCGAAAAAACAACAGGCCTTCAAAATGTCTTTCAGAGAAATTGATAATTTTGGGTTCATCCTATTTTTAGGTAACTTTATTGGGTCCATCAAATTTTTTAGACCACCTACTGGGTAGGCCCAATTTTCCAACCCCTCTTGGGTCAATTCAGTTTTGGAAGCTTTGAACTCCACGGAATTTTCGAAAAATTTAAAATTTGGAAAAAAAACTCACAATTAAAAAATAATCAATTTCGATAGGCCAAACCAATCAGCCAGAATAATATAGAATAGAATTTAAAAATTAGAAAAAATCAGAGGGAAAAAACGTCCACCGACAGGTAAACATGAAAAAAGGGAGAATGACGCTGGTCACTTTGCAAGAAAGTTAGCATAAGAATTCCTCAGTCGTCTCCTCAATGCTAGTGGTCGCTAATGTGTTTGATCTAAGGGTGAGTAAGCGCAACGACCAAGAAGCTTTCAGAATTGGACACAGTGAGGAGAGACGGAGGAATAGAATGTGTGCTGATGGTTCTTGTAGGATTTCTTGTAGTTTCAAGTACTTTTGTTTTTTCGATTTTTTTGGCAATTCAACTCAAAACAATCCAAATTTATTAAGTTAGAGAAGACATCCAAGAAAATTGAGAAAAAGGAGAAAAAAATTAAACGCATCCCAATTTATCGAAGATAGTATCGCCTTGTCGTTGTTGATTATTTCGTAGGAAGTCAAGAGGACATGAAACTTCAAACTGTTCCGATTTCTCATTCTTGATAATTTTCCGGCTCTCACAGTTTTTTCAGTAAACTTCACAAGACTCAGCATTTCCGGTGTATGTGATTACATTAGTGACTGCTAACGACACTATCTGCAAAAAAAGGTATAAATTAACCAAGATTATCAATTTATTTCTCAATATGATTTTTAAAATTTAAACTTGGTTCTTACCTTTTATGTTTCGAAAACCTGTTCAAACGAATATTGAAGAAATATATAGTATGAATTTTGGAAAAATCAAAAAAGACAGCATCTCAATCCACAAGAGATGCGTATTCACCGATGAATTGCGAATGAAACAATGACTGACAGAAAGGAGGGGGGATGGGGAATGGGAGAGAACAAAGAATCGTAAAAAAGAACGGAGGAAGCAGCAAAGGAAGTGACGGCCCCTCACTCAGAGAATTGTCATTTGTCTTTGGCCGCCGTGCGGGGATTTGCTGGACAATTTTCCGTGCTACCCTTGATGTTACAGGAAAGTCTAAATGAATAAACGAATACATGTTTTATCTAGTTGTGTAACCAAATTACATGTGGATAAAAATAAAAATGTTATAATTAAAAAGGTTTATATATGTATGAAGAAAGGCATAATAAAAAAAATTAATTGAAAACATATTACAATACTGTTTTTTGATCACTTGAAATGATTTCCCTCCTCGTCAGAGTTCGCATGCGTAATCAAGCATTTTTGCGAATGGAACATCGTAGCCACTCTTCTTTTTGTCGGTAGTGGCATTCATGATAATAATAATAAATTGATTTACACGCAGTTGAGAGGAAAGTAGTACCGATAGACCTGAAAATGAAATAAGCAAGTCTGAAAAGTTGCTAGACCAACAGGAAACATATGTTTTGTACCAGCCCATCTCAAATAAAACTCGAAAATCAACCATAAAAATCAGGTTAAACGAGTTCTCCTGAGCTACTCCCTGACTTTGGGATACATTTTTAAAGAAAAAGTTTCAGTTTTTTCTGCTCTTTTTGTGCATTTTAACGTTGAAAAACCACCGTATCTTTAAAGGTAAACTATCAGTTAGATCGGCTGAACTAATAATAACTTTCGAGAAAAAAAAACTCACAATTAAAAGAAAATCAAAATTGATAGGCCATAACAAATAGCCAGAATAATACAGAACATTTGAAAATTTGAAAAAAATCAGACAAAAAGTAGTTCACCAGCTAGGTAAACAGAAAGAAGAAAGAATGACAGTCGTCACTTCCAAAAAATTGAGGTTTGTTTTCTGCTACACTTAACAACTTCTCTGTCGGAAGAACCAGTCAAAGCAGATCTGTGTGAACACAGACAGAAATTATAGCGAAGAGACGGAGAAACCACAGCAGTACTGGTCGCTTTGAGTACTTCAAATATTTTAACAAAAACACTTTTATTTTGGAAAACAAATTTTGGGATCTAATATCGAATTTTTATTCAATTGCACGGTGCTGCGGATTTGGAACAATGACACTCGGATAAGATCATCGGGCGATTCATGAGCTCGATTCACAGATTCTGAAATAAAAAAGTATTTTTTTTAGCACTTCTTATTCATTGAAATAAATTTTCCAGGTTTCACGGAAACTTTTTAAACTAGAAAACATAAACTCACAATAAAAAATAATCAAATAAAAAGGATAGGTAGGCCATAACAAATAGCCAAGATGATATAATATAGAATTGCATAGCAAAAATAAAAAATAATCAACAGTAAAAAGTGGGCCCACCAGTCTGGGTAAGCAATAACAAGGTAAAATGATACTAGTCTTGAAGGGTGGGGTCACTTTTTTCTTATCATCTTTCTGAAATGTCGTAAACAACCGGTGAGCACAACTGACCAAAACTGAGAGGGGATACAGATCGGAAATTAGAATGTTGATGTGGTTTCTGCTACTTTGATTTCTTCTCATCTATTTATGGAATTGGTATGTAAAAACTAATATTCTGATGAAAAAGAAGTTCAGTGGTAGGTTTTAGATGAAACACTTGTTATAAAAATAGAAAAAAATTAAAGAATAAAAGAATGCAGACAAATAACCTTGGGAAGTCAGGTTGAATTACTGGGGTTTGGATTTTTTATAGTGGTAGAACTCTGGAGCGAGACCGGTGCGGGATTGTCAGTGGTAGATTTCAGCATACTTGTGATATCGCGGGCCGGGCCGGAATTTCCCCGCCCCCGCTTGGACCGCACCGGGGAAAATTTTCGGAAATTTACACCAAAATTAAGGAAAAAACACAAAATTTTCAATTTTTAGCTGATTCGTGATTCAAACCACTCAAACTACTCCCAACATGCAAAATATGTGAAATTTACAGAAAATAGGCAGAAATAAACTGATTTTTCGATTTTGAAAACTCAAATTCAAACTTCGCGGTAACTGGCGGGCCGGCCGGGCCGGGCCGGTGAAATTCGTCATCCAACCCGGCCCATCACAAGTATGGATTTCAGATGGTAGTTGTGGTCGCATATTGTGCGGGATGTCAATGGTAAAACTTTATTGATAGAGTATTTTTTATAAAATATATATAAAGAAGCATAAATGACGAATTATCCATTTCCACAGCACGTACGCGTCTTCTTTCCATTTTCTCTTCCAATTCCGAGTACCATTGTTGGATTTGGGTAGATTTGTCTTTTAGTATCGCAATCGAAGAATTTGCCATGTCAGCTAGTACCGTTCCGGTGTTTGTTTGGTATAAACTGTCCAGCACCATATACAGCTGTGATCTGTAGTTTTCATCCATTTTCTTGAATTTTTCAGCTTCATTATATAACATAATTCCATATTCAATCAGTTACTTTTCTGTAGGGATGTCCCCTGGTTTTTTTGTGTCGGGATATAGGTGAAGGGTTGATCTACTTGTTGTTTTCGCGGCATCTTCAAGGAGGTCTTGTGTTAACACTCGGTGAGTTTTTCGCTGAGTGGAGTCAATCTTATCTTTCTTATCCTGTGGTCCGATAGAGTAGGGTAGATGCACCATGTGTGGCTTGTATCAGTGGTAGATTTCAGATGTTAGGTTGTCTCTCCTCCTTACAAAAGTTGCAGAATTTTTTTTGTTCTTCACGGTTGGCAACACAAATTGTCAGAATGTTTCAGAATATTTTTTGAAATTAGAAATAATCAATAAAAAATATAGTTCACCATTCAGGCAAACAGAATGAAGGGAAACTAAAAGTTGTCGTTTCCGAAAAAGAAAGAGGTCAGTCTGCACTTTGTCTGTCGGGAAAAACCAGATTATCGGGACCGGTTTTGAAGACAGATTATCGAGAACAGATAACAATGAAAAGACAGAGTGGTAGTGAGAACGTCAAAGTAGAATAAAATGAGGCTGAGGTGGTTGATCTGGAGCCATTCGTTTGGCTACTTCGTTTATTTCATGGGCAGCGGTGTTCGGTTTTTTGGCATGGTTGAATTTGGTCTGAAACGGTCTGAAGAGTAGAGACTGTTTGTGTTGTTTCTCTGCAACATCCACTAATGTTAAATTCAATTTCCCTATTCAATCTGGATAAATGTGGCAACTGTCAAGATGACAGTTGCGTTCCTCGAGTGGTGGTTCAGTGACAAGAAAAAACTTAAGTGAATACGGTTTATTCAATCGAAATAAAGAATAATAAAGGTAAGAAATACAATGCGATGGTGTAGTTGATACTTCCTATTTTTGTCGTATTCTCGTTTTCTGCCATCTCATTGGCTCTAATTCTTCTCTTTTCTAGCTCTCTCAACGAAGTTATTGCTGCTTTGGCCGTTTCTGCAAGAATGTTTCCTGATGGGGTCATATTTAGATTTTCAATGGCATTACTTAATGAACTTTTATATTGTTCGTCTATGGTTCTCAATCTTCCAATTTCAGAGTACAGCAGTACACCGTATTCTCTCAAATAATCATCCATGTTTGCACCAGGTGGTACTTTGGTGTCTATATAGAAATTGAAAGTGTTCGCACTTGCGCTGACAGCGTTGGAAATTTCATTTTGTGCTTCTTGAATGTTTTCTGTCCAATCCTGGACATCTTCAGCAGTGATATCCATTCCAAAAGCGGCGTGCCCCGATTACTCAAGTTTTCTGAAAACGAGTCGTCGATCGCAGAAACCATTAGCGACACTCCGGTCCTTATCTCGTGTCGACGTTTCAAATCAGTGCCATTCCTAAATGCCAAAAGGTTTTAATATTACGTCTCTCGATGTTGAAGAATAATTTACATTTTTTTTCGCTTTACTTTTTTGTTTTTTTTTAACATCAACGAAAAATGGATTTCTGTTGTTTTTTTTGTGAAATATGGCGAAAATTGCGAATTTTCTACCAGAAAAATTGAAAACTTGAAAAAAAAAACTTACATTTAAAAATAATCAGTTTGGTAGGCCATAACAAATAGCCAGAATATTATAGAAAATATGAGAAAAAGTAGAAAAAATCAATTAAAAAATAGTTCACCATTCAGGTAAACAGAATAAAGGAAGACTAAAATTGGTTGTTTCCGAAAAAGAAAGAGGTCAGTCTACACTTTGTCTGTCGAGAAGAACCAGATTGTCGGAACAGGTTTTTCTCGGGTGTCCTGATAGAAAACAACAAAAAGACATAAAGGCAGCAAGAACGATATACTCAGTATGATAAATTTTCTCCTTTGATGTAACAAAAAACCACTTATTTTGGCGCTGCTGAAAAAAAATATGGAGGTTCCAATGAAATGCATCAATCTCATTGGTTACATACCACTGTTATCAGTTACATATGTTTGAAACAAGAAGTTTTTTTTTTTCTTTAAAAAGATCTGATAGCGGTGAAGAGACGCAGATACATCATATAAGCACTACTAGAATTGATGTTTTCTTTACACGTAAAAAATCATTTTTGGTGGCTGCTGTTGAAAAGAATGATGGTGTATCGGATGAAAATTTATTGAAAAAACAAAAAAATTCTGAATTCCTGACGTTCGGTTATGACAATGCTGCTATGGTGAACGCGATCCCTGCTTGCGGAAGAAGTCAGCGCGATAGAGATGATATATACTCCTGAAAGTTCAACTTGGAATTAAAAGTTTTTGGTCCATAAACATACTTGATCTGCTGCCTCATCAACGGCGTCCTCATTGATTCGCACCTCCAAGTAATCTTTGTTCGTACCTTTCTCTGAAAAATGAAAGAAGTTTCAAAATTTCTTACAGTTTTGACTATGATTCTGATTCAAAACGAATTTCAAGTTGATTTTGGCTGACTAAAAGCCAGCCACAATATACTGAACAAGCGGTTTCAAAAATAATTATGCCCAGTATTGTACATAAATTTTTAAACATCTGCCATCAATTTTCAAACTGACACGTCATGAAACAACTACTACGGATTCATCAACAATTTGAGAGTTTCAAAAAATATTGGGTCTTTTTGTGCGTACCTGTTTTAGCCGTCATCGACCGGTTCTGTGAGACCAACTAGTTCTTGTTTGCACGGTAGTTTGGATTTTTACTGGAATTTTCAAAATTTTGTTGAAGTTCTGTGGTTGTTTTTCAGTCACTTACAATTACAAATAATTAATAAAAAAGCCATAACGAATAGCCAGAATATTAGGAAAAATCATATAGCAAAAATTAAAAATAATCGAAAAATAGGTCAGTTCACCATTACCGGGTAAACGAGAAGAGAATGAATGACATTGGTTGTCTGCTATCTTTCTCTCGAATGTCGGAAACAGAAAAAAAGAGTACACCTGACCAAATGATAACAGAGAGAAGGGAGAAGGACAAAGTCCGGAAATTGAAACTGATGGGTGTCTGGTCATTCTATTTTCAATTTTTTTTGTTTCTTTTAAGTTTTCTGGATTAGTAGTTGTTATCCCGGCTTTCTGGGTCTATCTATACTGAATATTCATGACTGTTTCAAAACAGGAAGATTTTATAAAAAGACAGATCCGGAAAATCTAAAATCCACGTATATTCGGCTCCGTTCGAGAAGTGAAAGCTCAATAAATAGGATTTTGTTTTTTATTTCAATTTATTCCACAAATACAACACTATACAAATGCAATGACAAATTGAAAAAGTTTCCTTTATTGTATTTGGCCTTGTACATGAAGGTTTCGGCTCAGTTCGAGAATTACCTGGGGCCACGTACTGATGTATCAATGGGAGCATAATGGCTGCATCGCGCTTTGAACATCATGACCTGAATACAAGAAAAATAGAATAAATAGTGTCCCTCCTCTTTCCGGTTTATTCGTACCTTTGGAGAACCCCTCTCAATCATTCCGAACACCCAGATCTGCGGCCGCGTAAGCATGTGTCCTCTGTTGTACTTTGCTTTGTACATTAGGGTTTCATCTATCTCGACGTTCTTATCTAAAAAACAAAACATTTTTGCTTCAGCACATCACAAACGTTCTAACCAGGCTCTGTCAGGATCATATCTTTGTTGTCGACGTCTTGAACCATTGCTCGGTCATCAATCTGAACCATTCATGAGCTTCGGATACAGTAGCCGGGTTTAAATTCATCCGCGTGGTGGTTGTTTTCGTTGATAAGAATCTGAAAATGCTGATATTTAGGTTTGATGTAGGAGAATATTGCTTAAGATGAAAAGTAAAACTAAAAGTCTTTCTGGTGAAAGAAATACCAAAAAAAAAAATATTTTGTTCTGATTGAAGTATCAAAATTTTTGCGAATATTAACAAACCTCCCATGTACTATGCCTTCTATCAAAATTTCTCCATTTTCCTCCAACGTTTCTATAGATTGCATGTGGACTTCTTGTTTCTCCCCGTAGTTGCGCAAATCGTATCTGAAAAAAGAAAATAATTACCTAAATTCAAAAAAACGTCCTGAAACGAAACAATTGACTAGTCAAAACTCTGTTCATGACACGCTAGATGAAACATCTTTTCAACGAATGAATCGAAATTTTTTGAAATTTATTAAAGCAACCGAAATATATTGGACAGAATATGCAGTATCTCTATTTCTTGAGTACTTTCACTTGAGATTCTTTTTTCAATCAAGTTTTTTTTGAACAAAAAACCTTACTCTCAAAATTCTCCGGTCAAGCCTGTTAAGGTGTTCATGAACAAAATTTTATAAATTATCAATTTTTAAAGCTACTTCAGAGAAAACTCACATTTCAGAAAAATCAAATTACAGGCCATAACCAATAGCCAGAATAAATATAGATTAGAGTAGCAAAAAATTAAAAATAATCAAATATATATAATAGAGAGCCCACCATCCTGGTAGACAGAAAAAAGACGGAATGACATTGGTTACTTGCAGAAAGAGTGGTGGGCTGTCACACATTGTTATCTTTCTACTTCTTGTTTGTCGTAAACAACCGGAGAGCACAACTCAGACATAACACTGGGGAAAGAGGTAGCGAGGGAAATGGAAAATGGAAAGAACGTCACTTTTTTTCGGGAACCAAACAAAAACAACTACTTTCGGCTATGAAGAAGAAAAACAGCTAGCTAAAGAAAAAACTGAAAACATGAAGAATATCACAGAATTCATTGTAAATTTCGAATTCCAAAGTATATTGTATAGTTTTCGATACTCATGTGACGTTTTTATTGAACAATTAGGCGGAATACATACAAATTCTATGTCAAACATAATCCTACTTTAAGACGATTCATGTCTATGTTAATGTGACGCGTCTTACTTCCTACTGAATATCATAAAAGAGTAACAGATGGTACGACGAAAGATGTATTTATTAATAAAAGATTTACTTGGACAAATAAAGAGATAGATTATAAAATATCTAACAGAAAAGGACTCAAATTATGAAACCTGAAATTTCTTCTAAAACTAGAAGATAAAAAACTAACCAACTTGAACTCGAAAACACTCTTTTTTATACCTCTCTTTTCTAAATCTCAGAGAGCCGCTACATCAGCTGTCCTGCTCCACCTTCTCTCCAAGGTGGGGACAGCTGATGGGCAATTCTGGATTATGACCTCTGACACTACCACA
>GL379995.1:65679-101455 GCA_000143925.2 Caenorhabditis brenneri
TCAACCTTCCAAGGAGACATGAAGAAGAGAGAATGAAGTAAAATTTTTTGATAAGTCTTTCAGAATTTTTTTCCTTCAGTCTGCGTCTCCACACTGCTATCGGTGCTCTAGACTTGTTGTGCTCTGGTCACAAAATACAGATAACAAAATGATTCGGTGCTATTGGAAATGACCACTCTGCACTTTACGTTTGTCTACCTGGAAGGTGGACTATATTATTTCTGATTTTCTGTAATTTTTCTACATCTGGATATTTGGTATGGTCTATGTTCATTGATTATCTATAAGTTTCAATGTTTCACAGTAAGATCTAGTTCCATTTCTTTTATAAAGTTTCATGCTTTCTCGTTTTTCAGCCTTTCACTAGCACAATCATCCAAAATGAGAACACTTCCAGTACCTTGTTTTAAAAATAAGTGCGTCGATTTATTACAACAAATATTTTTTCATGAAAATTACAACAAATATTTTTTCGAATTCGAAACTTTCTATAATTTTTTTTCAGGTTTGTTTAACTATATGTGGCGACGATATCACAAGAATAATGGAAACCCTATAATCTGAATTCTCTTTAGTTTCTCAATAAATTATTCTTCTTAGCAGCACATTTATTCAAAAAATTTAAGGAGCTTAATGGAAATCGACAGGAATTTTTTTCAAAACTATTTTATCGTGAAAAATACAAGAAATACAGAAATTATTGGTCTTGCTGTTGCTTTGAGTGGGTTCGACAAAATGTATACATAAAAATCTTCCATGTCCATCCTTCTTCGTACCTGAAATCATCTAGATTCGTCATAACTACACTTCAGAAAAAAAGCATGGAAGCGGCAAAAAAAAACTCACAAGACTTTTCATTCTCAAATATGTTATCACCAACGAAATATCTCAGAACTTTTTCTGTTGGAACCGTCTAAAAGCAGAAACCAATTTCTATTCGTTAAATAAAATCATTAGTCTTGCAAAAATTTTCATAATTCTGCTGAAATCATTTTTGGCAAACAGGCATTTTTTGAAAATAGTGCATGATGGCTTGCTTGGTTCAAACATTAAAAAAAAACTTACATCTAAATTGAAGAACCCTTGGGCTAAATATACGGTTGGCATTATTTTCCATGCCCTGGAAGTTGAGCTGCAGGAATCGATTCTGGGCTTAGAAATCAATGGAAGATAAAGTATTTGGAACCAAAACTTGAAAAATTACCATTTCTTTCTCTAATTTTTCTCAGAAGAGAATAGCCACCAAATGGCCAGCTGCCCTATTTTGTCCAGGAACATCTGAAAAAATTTCAGTTTTGAATTGAAATCAAGAAATGAAATTGTCTACAAACACCTACTTTTTGACTTTCCATTCCAGACATCTTGCGATTTCAGCTTGCAGTTAGTTTAAAATTATCAAAGCTGGAAATTCAGAACTTTTAGGACAAATCTTATTTTAAAAAACTTACAAAATAAAAAATAATCATAATAAAAAAGTGTAGGCCATAACAAACGGCCAGAATAATACAAAAATAGTATAGCAAAAAATTAGAAATAATCACAAAATCGTTTAGTTCACCATTCAGGGTAAACGAAAAAAGAGTGAAATGACGAGGAGAAATAACCAAGAGACTTGGTCAACTCCGATAACAATCCGTCATTTCTCTGTCGTCTCTTCTTTCTTATCTGTCTCTCGCTCAAGGAGTTCGGAAGGAACCAGCTGTTTTCGAAAGTATTTCTCATATTTTTCAGCTAAATTATACTGTTTAAAAATTGACGATTCTGAATAATTGATCAAAAACATTTTCGGAAAACAATATTTATTAATATTCATATTAAAGTACAAATCCCACTCGTAGAATGTATATCAGATGAAAAACTTCAGGTCGGGAACGTTGTCGAATTATTTTTAAAATAATTTTCAAAAAATGGAGAAACACTTAGTGGGATTAACATTGTTTTCTTCTTCATTGCTTGGATCTTTCCATGTGACGTCTCCGAGACCAGTTTCTGCGGCGTTCGAATCTTTCAGGCATGTAGTCCTGCAATTAATATTGAATTGGTAACAAAATATAATTGAAAATTTGGTTATTATTGAGTTGGACCCAAGCAGAAAAAAAATATTCACAAACTAGAATTTTCGATTCCATTCGACTTGAACGGTCCGCATCAGAATTGAGACGTTCGGTGTCACGTGGTGTTTTCTGCGCTTGGAAGCTGAGGCTTTTGATCCGGATCTTCGAAAACAATAAAAACACGAAAAAAATGAAGAAAACCATGTGAAATTTCCAATACCAACTTCTGCGGCGTTCGGATTCTTCATTCATGTAGTTCTGTAATCAATTCGGAATGGGTAACGAATTATAGACGGGAATTTGGTTCTAATTGAGTTAAATGAACCGAAACTAAATTTTAAAAAAACTTGCAAACTAGAATTTTCGGTTCCATTCGACTTGGACGGTCCGCATCAGAATTGAGTTCTGGACAAGGCTGCTCGAATTTCCAAAAAAGCGGTGATGAACGAAAAGAAGCAACGCTCTGAAATTTAACGCGAAGTGATGTGTTTTTTTCAAATTCAAATATTTAATACTCGAATTAAAAAAAATATTTCTGTTCCCGAATCGGTAGAAACTTTTTGAAAGTCAAAAAAAAAACTTGAATTCGAAGTAAAAAGAAACACACCATCAAAGTTCGTCATCCAAGATTCCTGTGGTTCCCGTGTGCGGTGAGTTTCTAACTACCAAAACTGAAATTCGAGAACTTTCAAGACACATTTTTTCTCCAAAAACTTACAATTCAGAATAATCAGTTACAGAAAGGGATAGGCCATAGCAAACGGCAAGAATAATACAAAAATAGTATAGCAAAAAATTAGAAATAATCAGAAAAGTTCAGTTCACCATCACAAGGTAAACAAAATTGCAAATGAAATGACTGGGAGAAATGACCAAGAGACTCGGTCAGCTCCGATAACAATTTGTCAATTCTCTGATGTCTCTTCTCTTTTATCTGTCTCTTTTTCAACGAGTTTCGAAAGAATCGTGAAGCAACTGCTGTCACTTCATTTCGCTTTCTTTGTGTTACCTTGGGATGGTTGACTATATATTTTTATTCTGATTATTTTTAACTTTTTCTTTTATATTTTATGCTACATATTTTGGCTATTTGCTATGGCCTACATACCATAATTTGATTTTTTCTAAATTTGAATTTGAAAAAATATACCTTTATCAAATATGGGAGACAATTTTTTTGATGGTAAGAAATTCCAAATGAATTTTGATTTTGAAAGTAAAATCGAATTTTCAGTTAAGAATGTACTCGAATAACTACTCACGCTTCGACTCAAAGTTCTCAAGCTGAACAGACCCACGCATTGTGTTATAGATGATGCTTGATTAATTGAGAATCCTGCCGTTCCTGCCATGTCAAAGAAATAGGAGAAAAGTGTGAGTTTTCTAGAAGTATACGAACACTCCCGGTTTTAACTGAAAGATTCAGGTTGACCTTGAGCATGCGAAAAAAAAACGTTATTTTAATGGTTGAACAAGTTCTGTCTACCGGAGAAATGGTCGTACAAAAAAGCTGTTGACTTTTTTTTTTTCGACTAAATATGGGATTTTCAGGGAACTCTCGATTGAATGGAACATTGCTCAAATTGCAACGTCACTCTTGCTGAAGGTGTGAAAAATGAAAATGATTTTTTCTCGTTTTTTTAAATAAAGTTTGAATGAACAATTTTCCTTTTTTTTTTCAAAAACCTGAACGTTTTCTCCAACCAACACACCTGCTCCATTTTCGTCTCATGGCAGCTGGTTCCTTCCTCTCTTCCCGTCCTTCCAGGTCAGACAACCAGAGTGCACCCCTCCTCATCTCTTTTCCATGCATGCCCCCGTCCAACTCGTGCTGCGATGTCCGAGTGGTTAAGGAGTTGGACTTGAAATCCAATGGGCATTGCCCGCGTAGGTTCGATTCCTGCTCGCAGCGTTTATTTTTTGTTTTTTCTCCTGTGGATTAATGAGGAAGAATCTGACCTTTGGAGAGAATTTTTGAAAGTTTCGAAGTCCCTCTCTCTCTCTCTCTCTCTCTCTCTCTCTCTCTCTCTCTCTCTCTTTCTCGCACTCTCTCACTCTCTCACTCTCTCTCTCTCGCTCTCTTTGTGAAACCTGAAACAAAAAAATTCAAACAATGCTTTCTTTCAAAAACTTATTTATTATTAAAAAAAAAATCAATATCACAACTTATGGAGCCGAATCCCTGACCGTCCTAAACCACTTTGCCACTCTCTCACTTGTGGTGTGTCCTCATCTTTCTCCTGGACGTACTCATTATTACTGGCCAAACCTGAAAATTGAGAACTGTATTCAAGCAAAACAATGATGAAGACCTAGCTTATAGAGTACCAAAATTTCAAGAAGACTTATCTCAGTTGAGAAAAAATAACCGAAAGTATGCAGCAAATTTTACTAGGTACATTTTAGTATTTCATTCTATATTGATCATAAAATAACTCACCAATCCCTTGGATTCATCTGTATCCTTTACGTAAACATCCACTCTTTCGGCTTTTTTTTAAGCACTGAAATAAAATAAATTATCAGCAACAACTTATTCTTTGATAACTGTTTGATAACTTTTTTCGAGACTGAGATATTTTCTATTGAAGTCATGAGCTTAGCTTGTGACACTTTGAAAAGCTGTATCTCGGTTGGGAAAGTTAATAAAATTTAGAAAATTATACAAGGTTCATTTTGTTAGTTAGCCAGAAGTTGCTTTGAAATTTTTTTCATAAGAATCCCTAAGTCCCAAATAACAATAAAAAACTCACATGTGCAAAAAAAATTTAAGAATTTTATAGGTTGTCAGAATAAATATAGAAAAAAATATATATCCAAGAAAAAAAATTTAGAAATAATCATAGATTCTACACTAAATTTTAGCACCCTAGTCACAGAGGGTACACATTCTCCGCTACAACATTTTGCCGACTGAACTGAACATGGGGCTCCCTCCTCGCTTCTCTCTCTCTTCTCTCTTTTTTTTATTTCCCTAAAGATTGGGCTCCGCGTCCAGGCTCAGAGAAAAAAAACGAGCAGCGTCCTTTCAAAGTCTCTGCGTTCTCTTATTTCTGTGTGTTCTATATATTTCGTTATTGGCTTTTCTGTCAGAATGGGATTAGGGGGGGGGGAGTGATGGAAGGACGGATGTACTCTTTTTTCCTGTGGGCGCTATACTTTTCTGAGCAGCAGTGGAGCAAAAATGTTCAAGGAGTCCAAAAAAAGAATTCCATGGAGGATCGAAAGTTTTTGAGTAAAAAAAAAGAGAAATGAGCTCCAGACGGACATTTTGAAGCCAAACTTTTTGAAAAAAAACCCTGAACGAAAAATTGCAAGAGTCATGGAATTTACAATCATTTATTAAACTTGAAATTAAAAAAAAACAATTTTCTTCAAAACGTCATACGAATTGAGATGGTTCGGTTTTTGGGCCAATAGACGAAATCCAACTGAAAAAAAAAATATTTTTGAAAAAATATATACGATGAACTTACATTTTTCAAATCGAAATGGTCGCGAAGCTCTATTTTCTTCATGGTACCATAACTTTGAATGAGTCAATTCTTTCAAAAAACTTTACAATGATCGATTCAGGTCTCTGTCCTCTTTCATGTGAAAACGGTTGCCATGTTGGTTACTGTCTGCAGTAGCGGCTACGAGGCTGGAAAAACCTTATTTGGCGAGTACAGTTGTTGAGAAAATTTGGCAAAAAGTGTGTTTTTGAAAAAAAAATTTTTTTCAACTTTTTTTTTTGAGTTCCACCCCTCTTTAAAGCTTAAAATATGGCCTATCCATTTTTTTTCATAATCGTGTTTCTTGAACAAAAAATTCGTTTGATTTCATAATTGAAACCCCGGAAAGAGGGAAAGAGAATTTTGATCCCAAAATTAAAATTTTGTACAAAAAATTTGACTTACTATGCATCTCCACATTTTTCCTCGGAAAAACTCCTTGTTTTTCGTTTTTGGAACCTGAAAGAATTTTCTGTGCGCCTAACTTCCAAGAATAAACCTCCACCTTTATCCTTAAATTTCCAGGAATGAAGTTTTCCACGATGATTTCTTTTCACTTTTTGATGAAAACCTAAAAATAGAAATTGAAAACTATTTTCTCGATTTCAAAACTTACTTTTTTTGAAAATTAGAAAAAATCAGTTATAACAAGTAGGCCATCATCTCAAATAGCCAGAATATTACAGAAAAAGAAATATTAGAAAAATTAAAAATAATCAGAGAAAAACAAGGTACTCACCATTCGGGTAAGCGATACAAATGCGAAGTGACAGGAAAAGAGCTCTGAGAGCATTTTTCCAATTACACTTTGAGAAAAAAAACCATCTGCGTCTCTTTATTTTCAGTTGTCTCTCAAATAGTTCAACGGAGCGGCAGTTGGAATGAGAGCTGTCGGTGTTTGTTTGGTTTAGAACATTTGAAAAAAAAACAAAGACGTAGAGAAAAAAACAGTCTCTCTCTGGTCGTTGAATTTGAGCAAACGTCGCACGATTGTCAGAAAACCCTTAAAGGCGCAGGTATGGATCTGGTTGGATAAAGGTTGGATTAATGTTGGATAAAGGTTGGATTAATATTTTTCATAATTTTTATTCGGTTTAGATAAATTTCCCAAAAATTTTCTGTATGAAAAACTTCATCTAGTTGACGATCTCCGACTTCCAATCACAAATATTGAAGAGGACGCTGAAAAAAAAAATTCAAAATATGATTTTGAAATTTTCAACTCACTTTTCTTAAAAACCACTCGAATTTCTCTGTTGGAAGCCAAAATTATTCCACTAAAAACTGCAAAATTTTTGAAAAACTGAAAAAACCCTCTTACCCCTCCATTGCCAACATGAACGCCCATAACGTCGCCAGTACAAACAAAGCTACTTGAGAACTGTCCCCAATTATAGGTGCAATTACATAATAGGCAAATTGTCCGAGAAAAATTGATAATCCTTGAAAACACGTCTGCTTTATGAAATTCCATTCTCTTTTTTGTTGCACCACGGATTTTTTCATTCCAGCGATGTCCATTAGAATTCGAGAGTTCTTTCTTTCTTTGTAGGCGGCCAATAGATTTATGATCAAGGTGATTACTGTAGCTGTGGTATTAAAAGTGAAGTCAGAGTACCATGTCAAAGTAGAGCAATAGGCGGTGGAGGAAAACTCAAAAGTCCACGTGGCAGGGTTGTAGAAGAAGTTGCACCCAAGTAACTCGTAGAAAAAGGTGCAACAGGATATAGAGCAGATCCAGAGGGCGTTTCGGAGAATGATAGTGGTGGAGTTTCTAGGAAAACTAGGAGTTAATTCAATCAATTTAAGAATAAAACTGTGAAAAAAATTCCGGAAAATGAGGATTACGGATGTTTGAGGATGTGTTCTTTTGGAACTGACTTCACCGACTTACTTGAAAATTTTGTCATATCGGTGAGGCAGAAACAATGCACAAAAACGATTAAGAGCTATCAAAAAATGTGAACCATTCGATATCTCGTATACTGTCATGGCGGCTGTACCGAAGAAATGAGAATAGTCGATTAGGAGTTGTGAAGAGCTGGAAGAAAGATTGAAGGTAAAGTAACAACATGAACTTTAGAATATTGCTAAATCTATTGTAGTCGTGCTGAAAATTGAGTTTCCAACAACATAAAAGCCAACATTTCTTCTGTTTTCCCCGTTCAAAATCTTGGGTTTTTCGCTAGTGAATATGTCAAATTTTTAAAGTTTCATATCTATGCCTCAATCTCAAGGACATAACCCAAGTTCAGACAAGTATTTGATTCCTCTGACCCCTTCGATACCTAATTTGTACTGGAAAAACATAAAACAGAAAGATGAGGCACATAATCGTATTGCAAACTGCTTGATTTGTGGTGATTATTCCAAACGAGCCACTCATTGAACTGGCTTTTCGAATAGCCAGGATAACTATTAGATTTGTAATAACTCCCGTGAAAGTTATCTGAAAATAGATATGGCTTTCAGGGGCGTATCTTTATGAGAATTAAAAAAAACATGGAGTTTCAGAACTCTCTAAAATTTTTATGAAGCTCCCAGATCCTAAAAATCTGAAAAAATTGAAACATTGAAAAAAAAACTCACAGAAAAAGTGATAAATGCCGCAGCCCATTGTTCAGTCATCAACATTTATTGATAAATAATTGAAATAGATAACAGAAAAAACTACTTGGAAAAAATAACAATATGACGAAACTATAAAATACGATGCTGAGAAAGAAATAAATGAGTTCTAGACACCGGAAATTACGGAACAGTGAATACATGATTCTTCTAGTTAGCCGCGTGGCTTCCGGGAGCAAAATTAGTTTTTTTAGTGGAATGAAGAATTATGAGAAATAAGAAGAGGGTGGGTAATTTGAACATGATAGAAATTGGATACTTCTAATAATGCCTTTTAGTGTGAGAAAATTCGTAAAAATAGATTTCCAAAGGTTTTATCTCAAATTGTTCTCGACCTTTGAAAAACACTGTCATCAACATTTTTCCGCCCTAAAACATGTTTCCGGAGAGATGGACTGACGCATAACATGACGATAGGTGAGCCAACAGTTAGAAAGTCCCAGCTAAGAAAGTTGAGTCCGAAAAATGGATCAGAAGTGGAGGCGCGGACCAAGAAGAAGCCGAAGTAGATCTGGAAATGGAAAAGGTTTTTAGTACTGCAGAGTGATTTTTTTTTCGAATGATTTTTTCATAAGGCTTTTCCAATTTTTTCGAAATTTTTTTTGTCTTAAAGGCGCAGGCTACTTTTCTAGATAGGCTTTTGAAATCAACCCCATATTTTTCAATGTAAAACCTTTCGAGAAACGTGGTCCTTTGGATTCATAATAAACGCTTTCTCGTAAAAAACACAAACTTTGCGCCTTTAAGGTCACAACTTCCACAAACATTTTTCAGTAGTATTCTAACTGAAAAACTTTACCGCAAAGCACATGCTGCGCCTTTCAGGTTAACACAACCTTACCTGAAACGCCGCGGTCCCACTGAACCCAATTGACAAGATGATAGTGGCATTTGATATTGCTCTCTCCAAATTCTTGGCCCTCTCCGGGAGCTTCATCAGCGTCACCAATGTCACCAATGTGCCAATTATCGTGACTGTCATAGACGTTAATAAACCTCGACTGACTAGCCCAACTAATTTTCTTGATATAACTTATCCACAACCCTCCATACGCTCCTTGCACATACACCCGAGATATAGCAATATTCCAATCCACAGAAATCGGAATAAGGAGAATTAAAGGAACGAGTATCTTCATTGTGTTCTTGCTCCAAATCAAAGCATGCCTCATTGGAAATAAGACACATGTCATTCGGTATAATACTAGTAGTGCTTGAATTATTGATTTGCAAATTTTGGCGTGGAAAACTAGAATAGCAATAATTTTAAGGGTGAGCATTGGCATGTCAAAGTAGCCAGCTATCATTGGACAAATCGGTGGGATATAGAGGAGGGGTCTAGCCATTAAGCCTTCTGTTAGGAGGATAAGGGTGTTCTGAAAAGAAATATTTGGTGATGATGTGGCAAAAAATCTTAAATATATTTTGTTAAGATCTCACAACAATTAAATATGTTACTGTCTTACAGTAGATGCTTTCACGTTTTCTTTCCTTTGAAAATGTTTTCGTGACAAGACCAATGCTGTACCTTCAAGGTAAAACTACGTGATGAGACCCACCCTTTTGTTTTTTGAGCAGAATTTCCGTAAAGAACCCACACTGCTCCTTTAAGAGAAACTCACCACCACACAATCCACGGAAAAAATGACAAAAAACGAGTTCTCCATATAAACCTTTGAATGTTTCAACCAAACTGTCTTCAAAATCAACAGATTTAGAACAATCCCCGGTAGAATATATAAAAATTGAGCAACAAATTTGAAAATCTCGGTGCCCACATCATAAGTAGCATCACAAACCACTGGAATCGGATCGGTGTCGAAATTGATATAAGGCATACTTTTGGAAGATGGAAAATAATGTGTACAGCTGAAAAGGAAATGAGTAAAATGGGGCAGAAACAGGTGGAAAATGGCGAAAGAGTGATATTTGGTTTTAGAAAATGAGTTCTTGAAGAACTAAAAAGTATTGAAATTCAAAAAAAATTTAGAAATATAATTATAGGGTGTACACAATTTGAAAAGTGATGTTTGAAACGGAAGAAGTTTAGATATTTGAACTAGGGCAGGCGCACAGGCCACAGCCTTACAGGCCACCCAGGCGCCCACTTTCTCTCACTCTCCTCTATGCCCTCCCAGCCCTGTTGACTCGCCGCTTCCATAGCGCAGTGGCAGCGCGTCAGTCTCATAATCTGAAGGCCGTGAGTTCGACCCTCACTGGGAGCATAAGCATTTTTTTTAAATTATTTTTTGGAATTTGCATTCTTTTCTTTTTTTTTTCTTGTTGGTAAGACTCACCTCTATCCCGTTAACGTTCTGATTTTGTTGTCAGGCTTTGACTTTTAGGCTTCACAGATACGACACCTGTTGAAAATAAAACAACTTTATTCCAATTAGTCCTTGATCTGATTGTGAACATACTATCCACACGATCCGAATCACTTTTTCGATCGAAAACATGCTTCCGAAGGGTAGAACTGACGCATAACATAACAATAGGGGAGCCAACAGTCAGAAAGTCCCAGCTAAGGAAGTTTAGGCCAAAGATAGGGTGAGATCCGTTGGTGTAGACGAAGAAGAAGCCGTAGTAAATCTGGAAAAAGGCGCCCGGATATTTTCTTTGGGTCTCATCACGAACAAAGTAATTTTAGGTAAAACCACGTGACCAAACCCACGCTGCGACTTCAAGGTAAACGAAACCTCACCTGGAACGCCGCTGTTCCACTAAACCCAATCGATATAATGACAGTGGCATTTGATATTGCCCTCTCCAAATTCTTGGCTCTATCCGGCAGCTTCATCAGAGTCACCAATGTGACCAAAGTACACACAAAAGTGATAGTCATAGCCGTCAAAATAAACACCAACTGAAACCGTGACTGACTTGCCCAGGGCACTTTCTTGATATAATCCACCCATAATCCTCCGTAAGTTGATCTCATGAACACTCTGGATATGGCCAGATTCCAATCCACACAAATAGGGATGATGAAAATTAACGGAACAACTATCTTCAGTATAGTTTTGCTCCAAATTGAGTCATGGCTAATTGGGGATAATACACAGGTCATACGGTTCAAAACTAGCAGTGCTTGAATTATTGATTTGCAAATTTTAGAGTGAAAAATCAAGATCATCATGAATTTGAAAACGAGTAACGGGTTGGCAAAGTAGTCGGCGACAATCGGGCAAATTGGAGTGACATAGATGAAAAATCGGGCTGCTAGACCTTCTGACAGGAGGATAAGGGTGTTCTGAATCAACGCAATGAGGAGTTTTGAAGCCCAATGCGTCGCGGTTTTGACTTTTCCCTATAACCCCACACCCTAGCAATATGGGGCTCAAAACTTCGCAAGTTCCATGGTCAAGCCAAAAATTATCACTTACCGCCACACAATCCACCGAGAAAATCACAAAAAACGAATTATTCATATAAACCTTCGAATTTTTGAACCAAACTGTTTGCAAAATTGCCAAGTTCAAAATAATTCCAGGTAGAATATAAACAAATTGAGCTAGGAACTTCAACGTCTCAAATTCTGAATTATAAGTGCCATCACATTTTATCGGGATTGGGTCGATATCGGAATTATTGGACATTTTTCAAAAACTTGTGATGTGATTTTCAGAAAATAAAAAAAAACTTTGTTTTCTAGACTAGAAATTCTTGGAAATATCAACAACAACGAATCAAAAAGGGGCTATTAGACGGGGTAATGGGCAGTTATAAGTCTCATGTGACAGGGGTATCGACTACGGGATACACAATGATTTCATTTTTTTGTCGCAGAACTTTGGACATTCTAAGAAACCACTTATCACCACACGATTCATTGGAAATAAGCCGAATATAAGTCGGAAATAAGCCGGATATAAGCCGAAAATAAGCCGGAAGTAGGCCGGAAATGAGCCGGAATTAAGCCGGAAAAAAGCCGGAAACAAGCCGGAAATTTTTTTGAATATGTAGATTGTTCCGATAGCTCTCAGAGCCCCTAAAACTCACCCGATCAGTCCCCAAAAAATGAAAAAATTGAACGCTGCGAGCAGGAATCGAACCTACGCGGGCAATGCCCATTGGATTTCAAGTCCAACTCCTTAACCACTCGGACATCGCAGCACGGGTTCAACGGGGCTTGCATGGAAAAGACATTGCTAGGGCGAAAGGGTTGATTGACCAGAAAAGCAGAGGGGGGAGCCGGTGGCAAGAGTGGAACGAGGGCAGGAAAGTGGGGACATGGGTTGGTGATGAGCATGAATCTAAGGTAGGTCAAATTTTTTTTCGAGATTGAACTCCAAACTTTTGTCATGGGTTAATCAGATCCATGAAGCTGGAAGTTTGAATCTGAAAAAACCAATTATTTTATTGAAAAAAATAACAAAAATTTTTAGAAGAAAAAAACAAAAAGAAATTGCTCCCGGTGAGGCTCGAACTCACGACCTTCAGATTATGAGACTGACGCGCTGCCTACTGCGCTACGGAAGCAGCGACTCCCCAGGGATTGTTGGGCGTAGAGGAGCCCCTAGCCATGTATCACAAAAACAAAAAATTGGCAAACCTTGTAATTTATTATTCAATTTAATATTGTGAAATTATTAAACAAATCCTCAAATAGTTACATACAGGTTAAAACATTACTCGGGATTAAAAAATCGGTGAAAAAATATACAAAGCATGCAGAAAAATCAATATACATATCATTTCAGAACTACAAATATAAAACGGAAAGAACAATTCAAAGACATCTTCGGTGTCGTTTCAAATTTTTGAAGAAATTCTTGACGGACTCAAGTGGGATGCTCATTTCACGGGAAATCTCCTTGACACGGGTCTTGGTGGGAGCGGATTCGAAGCGGAGGAGTTGAGCTCGTTGCTCTTCAGTGAACCGGTAACGTGGTTTTCTGGGATTGCCGTATGGATGGGAGGAGCTGAAAAAAGTGGAGTTGAAAAAAAGCTGCAGCCTATTTCGGAGCAATTTGGCCCGAATAAGCCCAATCCGGTTCCTTAGGTCTGGATGGACCCGTAAAGGCCCGCTAAGGCCCGTTTGGTCCGAAAAAGCATGAATCGGCTCGGTTGGCCTGCTTATCCCACATTGGACCTTTCGGAGCGATTTGACATGCACCAGGCCAAACGAACCGATTCTGGCTGGTTCGGGCCAAATCGGGTCTATTCGGGTCCAAAATGTACAGTATTTTCACAATGACAGCAGTTTCTCAAATTTCGTGCGCCTTTATGGTCCTCACTGTCCCCACTGTCCTCACGCCCCTCCCCCTTATAACACTTTACCCAGAAACTCACCCATAAAATCCGCGTGTCCGCTTCCCAAAGATCCCATTTCCAATAACCTTCGCCACTTCTTCGGTTGGCAGCCAACAAAGCTCTTTTCCAACATCCTCATCCAATCTCAACCAATTATAAATCCTCGTATACGTCTCTTTTCCACACCGAAGCTCCGCCCACGGCTTCGGATTCTTCAACAAATCGCATAGAGTTCCCTGCGATCGTCCGAGTATTTTCTCGGCGAAAACCGCCTGAGAAATTTCGATTTGGCTCAATCTTTGCTTCAAATTGTTCATAATCTCTCGGGTGTCAGGGATGGGGTCCTCCGGAATCGGAGTATTCATGAAATCCACGTATTCTTGTGGTTGAAATTCACGTGGAGTACCGGTGCACGAGAGTCTCATGCGTTGAGGTCTTCTCTCAGGTTTTTCCTTCATCACAGGAAAGATTTTGGGGCTTTGAACCTCTTCCGTCGTGTCGTCTGTGTGTCCAGATGTCTCCAGTTGCTTGGCACGGGTGATGAAGTCCCAATCGTGCTTTCGATCCCACAGTGGACCTTCCTGAGTGTCCGCACCGCTCGACGAAGGGCCAGGTTCCTCGTTTCCCGGACTTTCCGGGACTTCCTGATAGAGTTGATAACTGGGATCCATTGTGTACGGTTGCCAAAAGGGTGTGTATGTCGTAAAGGTTACTGTAGAACACGTGGCAAATGTTGAAGGGGGTTGAGGTGGAGGAGTCCACGTGGAAAAGTCGGGCGGCTCGAAATACAGTTGCATGGGATCAGGATGCATTGGTGGAGGATCGTAGCTCGGTGAATTACACGTGGCAAATGAGAGAGGGAGGCCCGGAGTGATTGGTGGGGTCACGTAGGGACCAACTGAAAAACATGGGATTTTAAAAAGGGTTTGGGAGACTGGGACGTTCTGAAACCGGTCATTCAAAAACTGGGACACCCTTGTGGAGTTTCTCAGTTTCTAAATGTCCTGTTTCCTAAAAAAAAATCACTAACCTGGATAAATATCCACATCCCTATCCTCATAAATCGCCATCATATTCTCCTCAAGTGCTCGTTTTTTCTCGTCTCTCGTCAGTTTTCGTTCCTTGGCCGGCGGACGTCTGGACTTCAAGACGTTTTTGTCAAGGGGCGTGGCCTGGAAAAATCCTACAGTAAGAATTTCTTTCTTGGCGAGACCTACCTTATCCACTCCAAAATCACTGAAATCCTCCGCTGTCGGAAGCTCGATCTCCACGGATTTTCGGGGCGTTTTTCCCTTTTCCAGATAAAAATTCTCTGGAAAATCGTCGGGAAGTTCGAGCGTTGACGCTCGGGTGGCCATTTTTTGATGGGCTGAAAAACGGGGAAATGGTTTTCAAAAAAGGAAGAATTTGTAAAGTTATTCGACGGAAAAAATGGCAAAACTCAAAAAAAAATCCGAAGAAATAACTCAAGGAAAAATAACAGATTGCATACACTTCTCTCGGAACAATGAATCATTTCTCGGTTCAAGTTCCCGCTTTTTTTCCTTCAAAAAAACTCTGTTCCCCCACCAGTTATTTTCGTTTGATCTCTTTCATTCCAAATTTTTTTTCAAGGTAGGTCAAAAAAACACAACAGACAATAGACCTGCATCTCACAACCTTACCGCACACCTCCCCTCAGTTTCCTCTATGCCCTCCAACCCTTGCCTACTCGCTGCTTCCGTAGCGCAGTAGGCAGCGCGTCAGTCTCATAATCTGAAGGTCGTGAGTTCGAGCCTCACCGGGAGCAATTCTTTTTTGTTTTTGTATTTTTTGTTGAATATACATATGTTGGATTTCAGATTCAGGGAGCAACTATTTTCTGTATAATTTTTTTGGCGTTTCTGAGTTTTTTTTCTTTATTAAACTTATTTTCCAAATTTAGAAAAAAAACTATACAGTTTGTACACACATAATATTTTTCAAGCCATACTTGCCGGACTGACCAGACTTGTCAGAAAATCTAGATTTCCTTTTTTCCTGTTTTTTTGTTGCAAATTTCAAATTAATTTCGTCGTTTTTTTTTTCATTTTATTATTTCTGAAACATCGCGAAAAAATTTTTAATTTTTGAAAGTTTTGGAATCTCAAAAACCAAAAAACTTTTTGAGAACTCGATCTCATTCCATAGCCAACAATAATCAAGAAAAAAACAAAAATTAAACGCTGCGAGCAGGAATCGAACCTACGCGGGCAATGCCCATTGGATTTCAAGTCCAACTCCTTAACCACTCGGACATCGCAGCCACGGACGGAGCGGGTCATGTATTGCAAAGAGATTGCTGAGGAAGAGGGAGATACACTGGTTGCCCGACCTGAAATGAGGAAGAGAGGGGGGACGAGAGGAAGAGGAGAAAGCTGGGGCGGAAAAAAAGGGGAGCCAAGGGGAGCTAGATTATTTCTGAATGAATTTTTCTTAATTGGAAACAAAGGTAATTATCAGTGGGGTTATAAAGAAAACAACTAGGTTTTTAGAAAAAAAAATTGAGAAAAGCAGAAAAAAATATTTATAAATTCTTCTTAAAATGTGCCACTGCCTCATCCAACTTCTTTCCGAAATCCAGACTAGATTTTCCATGTTGATAACTTTTGTCCTTGTAGTATATACGCCACTGCCAAAATGCAAAACTGTTATGGGGAAGAGGGGTGTTGTACTCAATTCGTTCTGGAAGTTTTGCATTTTTTGTAAAAAAAAATTTGAAAAAAAATATGAAGACTCACTAAAATAAATATCGGAATCCTTCTGACTTCTCTTGATGAATTCTGTTGGATTGAAAGGAACATCTATGGTTCCATCGGGACCATGTGGGAAGTAGATTATGATTACTGGCTGCAAAATACTTTCCGAATACGTTTTTTTCCCAAAACTTGATCAAAAACTCACCTTCTCTGGATTCGTAATCACCTGGAGCACTTGATCATAACTCTCTAATACTGGAAGCTTCTTTTCAATTTTTATCTCAAAGTTTTGAAGTTTCACTTGACAATTTTTGACGAGTCCATCCAATCGATAAAATTGTGCTTCTCTCAAAACTTCCCGAATTTCTTGGGAAGAATCTGGAAGATCCACGTCGCCATCTCTCATAAAATTAAGGACAAGACGAAAATGAGTGGGGTCGCGATCGATGAAAATGTAACCGAAGCGGGATTTTTCGACCTGAAAAAAACTTTGGTTTTAAAAAAAATTTCAAGAATTGCATCATTTGAAAAAAAACAAGAACTCACGGGAACCTTTGCTCCCAACAATATCTTGAAATATCCATTGAACCTTGTCAAAGTAGAGTGTGTGGATTGGAATACGGAACTTCCACCCACATTTAGTTTGATTGTGTCGTCTGGGGAACACATTGTGGAATAGGAAAAAAAGAGAAATCGAAAACGTGGAGGGGTTTTTTGAACAAACTTTCTTATCAGTTGAGAAACGTTATCAGTGATGAAATACCTGGGAGAGGGAAATGATGCAAAAATTGAATAAATAAATAAATAAATTTCCGAAAAAAAAAAGATTTCGAAATTTAGATGAAGAAATATCACTGAATGGGGAGAAGAGCTGCGGTGCGCAAATCTTTTATATATAGCGTTTTTTGCCATATGAAGCAACAGAAAATGTTTCTAGAAATTGATGAAAAGTCGGAATGAGTTATAAAAACTTTGTCTCAATTGCGACTTCAATCCTCCTTCAAAAAATACTTTTGAAAACTTTCGCATTACTCTTCATTGCGAAGTTCGAAATGTGAGAGGGGGCAGAGTTTAAACAAACTTTTTTATTAGTTAAACAAACGTTTTCAATGGTGGAATAGTTGAAAGGAAGGAACTGATTCAAAATTTGAATAAACAAATAAAACTTTAGAAAAACGTTTCAAATGTGGAACTGTTGAGGACGATGCGTCAGTTTGACAGTTTCATATTCCTTGCTAAAACTAAAATTTCGGTTTTCCATTTCACTCTGCCTATATTTCGAAAAAATGACCTCAAACGCTGGAATTGTGAAGCTGAATATTGGTGGGACAATATTCCAGACTACCAGATCTACATTGACCAAATTTGATGGGTTCTTCAAAACAATGTTTGAGACGAATGTCCCAGTAAGTATTTTTTGAAATTGTGATTTTCATTTTCTAATTTATCTTATGGAAGAAAATGTTTCCATAGGACTTTTCTTGGTTCGTCAGTTTCTAAATCCAGAGATTTCTTCCATTTTCAGGTAACCACAGACAATTTTGGTGCATTTTTTTTCATTGATCGCGACCCAACCCATTTCCGTTTAATTCTAAATTTCATGAGGGATGGTGATGTAAAACTTCCCACTTGCAAAAAGGAAATCAAAGAAATTTCGAACGAAGCTCAATATTATTTACTGAATGGATTAGTTGAATTATGCTCGAAACAGTCTGAAGTTCAGCCAAACACAGAAATGTTCAAAGTGTTGCACTCCGACCTTGAGGTTTTCCATGCTATGCTGCACTCAAAAAAGGTGATATTCCCTGCTCCCCGAATAGTTTGCTGTAGCCTTCATAATTTTTCAGCATATTGTCGTTATCTTCTTGAGAAATGTTTCTTTTTTATTTAACAAAAACATTGCCAATGATTGGAAACAGTTCATCGAGCGGCATTCTCTCAAGTGGAACTTTTTTTTCAGTGGGTGTAAAGAAATTACTTCAATATAAGATATCTTTTCAGAAGAAGCAGAATGGTACCAGCTTTTACTATATGTTGAAGGAAAAGAAACGGTTCGGTGCTACATTGATCACCGCTTGAATCAGCTTATATGCGGTCGCCCATGGACAACAGAATTAGATCATTTAGAACATCATATAAATAATTTTTCGTAAAAAAAAAACAGATAAACATTCAAATGAAGCTATTTGAATGAATGAACCATTTCTTAGTGACTCTGCGTCACTTCGCAACTAGCCAATTCGCAACTGCAACGTTTCGCAACTACGACGTTTTGCAACTTGACATTTTGCAACTAGTACAAAACGACGTAGAAGGGTCACGCCAGAAATGAGATAAACGTGAATATTGAGATCGTCAGATAAGACTTGGAATTTTTATACATTCTGGGTGAAATAAAAATCCATTCTACTTGTCAAAGTCAGTTGCGAACTGTCAAGTTGTGAAATGTCGTAGTTGCGAAATCGACATTAGTTGCGAAACGTCGCCGTTGCGAACTGGCAAGTTGCCAAGTGACGCGAAGACTTTTCAGTGAAAACTGACTAAGTTTGCAAAGGTTTGGAAGAATGTGTTCATTTCGGAATTTGACGAGAGTCTCACGGAAACTGGCAGCATCCTTTTTTGACATGATCTGCGCCGTAAGCTTATTGTACATCAAGAACTGAATGACTTCTGCTAGAAATTAGACAATATGCCGAGTTATAAATCTCCAGAAGAAAAGACAATCATCTTCGAAATTCCGATTGATGATGAAGGCTATATGGGCAGGGCCGGGGCTGGGCACGGGGCCAAGTTGAAATGGACCATGGAAATTCCTGGAAGAAAAGCGGACAATGATCAATTACTTTGAATGAGAAACTTCTACTGAAGAGCATCATTTTTTATATTAAAAAAAACCGGAAATGTTTTATGGTTTTTTCTGAGTTACTCATTTTTCAGCAGACGGGAGTAAAAAAATTGTGAAACTTCGGTTCGTACTTAGGAGAACTGTTGTTTACATCATTTCGAAGTGGGAACTGATAAGGACGAATGGTTAAATTGACCGGTTACAGTTATTGCTGACACTAACATTATTTCAAATTTCGTTTCATTTCGATTTCATTCCTCATTCTCATTTTTCCTCTATTCAAACAGAAATGACCTCAACCACTATAATCGTGAAGCTAAATATTGGTGGGAAATTATTCCACACTACTAAAGCTACATTGACAAGATTCGATGGATTCTTCAGAACAATTCTGGAGACAGATGTTCCGGTAAGCGTTCAAGCACACGGGTAGTTCTAAAAAACTGATTCAAGGTGACCAAAGACGATTCCGGTGCTATTTTCATCGATCGTGATCCCACTCATTTCCGATTGATTTTGAATTACATGAGAGATTGGAACGTAAAACTACCAGCTTGTGAAGATAAAATTCAAGAAATTTCGAACGAAGCTCAATATTACTTACTGACTGGATTGGTTGAGTTATGCTCAAAACAATCTGAAGTTCTACAAAACACAAAGCCAAGATCAGTGGATACTGTTGAAATGAGCGGTGAGATTCGAAAGAGACGAAAGGAAAATATGAGCGGCGCTTAAAAAATTTCCAGCGGAATTAGGCCGGATTCCTCATTGTCAACGATGTCGTATGCACGGTAAAATCAGTTCCCACAAAGAACACAAACGAGTTTGCCCATATCGAGAATGTCCCTGTTCTAAATGCGGTGTTATCGCCAAGCGTGAACAATTGATGGCTAGTCAAATTGAACTCAGAAAATAACTCACCCGCGAAAGACTGTTTCATCAATATCTATACCTATACACTTGTGGCCACCCATGTCCCAACAAATCTATGCACCACTCGTTTGAGCAATATTTGAATTTTTTGAAACAAAATGGGTGAGGTAATTATTTTTTTTGGGTGATATTTATTATTTTATATTCTTTTTGTTTGACCGATTCTCATTTCGATGAATAAAATTGTATACTAATGTTTCTGACTTTTCACTCGCTTTAGTAAATACTAAGGCTTATCTCAATAGTATGTGTTGCTCCGTAGACAGACCTGTTGTTTACAACGTTTCCAATCCTGTTAACTGATAACAGCGAAACGTCACTTCTACTGGTTCATACTCCTTGCTAACACTAAATTTTCGAATTTTCATTTTCATTTCGTCTTTGCTTCAACTAAAATGACCTCAACCACTGAAATTGTGAAACTGAATATTGGTGGGACATTATTCCACACTACTAAATCCACATTGACAAGATACGACGGGTTCTTCAAAACAATGCTGGAGACAAATGTTCCGGTGAGGAGTTTTATACCGATGAAACAATAACAGTTTGTTAGTTTTCTGATTTTAGATAACCAAAGACGATTCGGGGGCTTTTTTCATCGATCGTTCCCCAAAACATTTTGACTCAATTCTTAATTTCATGCGGGATGGTGATGTAGAACTTCCAACCTGCAAGCGAGAAACCAAAGAAATTTCGAAAGAAGCTCAATATTATTTACTAACTAGATTAGTTGAACTATGCACAATTCCTTCTCAAGTCAAGCCAAGCACCGAAATTGTTAGAGTGTTGCATTCCGGCTTCGAGGAAGTGGCTGCTGTGGTAAACTCGGAAAAGGTGAGACCCCAAGTTACCTTATTTTTTTGTAGTTTTAACATTTTCTCAGCCTGTTGTAGTTATCTCCCTGAGAGACAGTTATGAATTGTGTTACGACGACAATGCCAATGATTGGAAACAGTTCGTCAAGCGGCATTCTCCCAAGTGGAAGATTTTCATTAGTGGGTTTACGGAAAGATATTTCAACCTAATTTTTTGTTTTTAGAGAAAATTGAGATAGAAGTTGATAGGGATGGACTAGCACTTTATGCTGACGCAAAAGAAACGTTCATATGTAACGCATCTGACACTGGATATAATGAATGCCATCTCAGACGTACAACAATGTTAGATCATTTAGAACATCATATGAATCAATTTTTGGAAGAATAAATGAATAAATCAAATGGAATGAGTAACCGATTAATTGTTACTAATTGAACATGTTTTCGAAAATATATATTGTTATTCGGAGTTTGGTGAGATTCTCACGGAAATGGGCAGCATGCAGCTTTTTCATTCGGTCTTCGCCGCTGATTCCTTGAACCTCAAGACGGTGCCTTATGATTTCAGAAATTTTTTAAATCGTCGCGAGATTTTGGCCAGTTTTAAAGCAGCAAATTGTGGCTTCAGTCTTCCTTAAAACTTGCCGTTCTCCCACAAGAACTGTTGTTTACAGCATTTCGAAATTGGGAACGGGTAGGGACGAATGGTTATATTTAGAAAAACTTTCCAGAAGTTCATACCAGTCTACCTCAAATGCCTCATTTCTTTCAATTATTGTCACGAAAGATGTCCACTAGTCTCGACAATTTTTTTACAGCACTTCGTTTTAAAAACTGATAAAAACGAAGCTACATACTGATACTCATTGATAACACTTAGATATCGATTTTTCATTTTCTTTCTTTTCATTCTCTCTCTATTTTTACTACACTGCTCCACATAATCATTGCTCCACCCTGACTTTTAGCCAAAATCCATGTTCAGGTCAATTTTCGAAGTAGGTCATCAACATAGAAAATACTCCTGACCAAATAAGAAACCATTTTGAGTTGTTGTCTCAGCGGTCACGTGACCTAGAAACCCGGAATCCCAAAAAAGAGGTTTTTGACGATTCCACAAAATCATTGCTCCACTTTCGAAGTTGGCTAATTTGGGTCAATATCATTAGAAAAAAAGTTAGAATCATCTGGAAATAAGTTACAATGATGTTTTAGATCATTTGAAAACAATTCCTCACCTGAACAGCACAGCTAAAGCGTAAGCGGGCGGTATTTTGATGCCTGACTTTCAGGCGTCCAAAATGGCTGGTAGACTGCTTCTCAGGGAGTTCATGCTGCTCGGGTAGGCTTAAAATGACATTTCCGATGCTTTCAACCCGTTTTGACACCAGAAGAAAGTTAGTCAAAGCCAAAAAATCATAAAATGTTGAGGTTTTATCATTTTCTTATCTTACAGGCCCAGTTACCGGTGCTCCGGTGAGCCGAACAATGAGTTCGGTGTCTTAAAAGTGTTAGGAAAGTGTTGTCAACACTGTTCCCTATCGAAACGTGAAAATGTTGAGCACGAAGCAGCTCAGCCCTCCCTATGAGGCTCATCGTCCTGAAATCTTGCAAAAAACAGTTGAAAATCAAAGGATCAGTCTTGACTTTCAGGAAGATAAGGCTCATGAAGCTGAAACCTTTCATATTCTTCTGGTGTCAAAACGGGTTGAAAGCATCGGAAATGTCATTTTAAGCCTACCCGAGCAGCATGAACTCCCTGAGAAGCAGTCTACCAGCCATTTTGGACGCCTGAAAGTCAGGCATCAAAATACCGCCCGCTTACGCTTTAGCTGTGCTGTTCAGGTGAGGAATTGTTTTCAAATGATCTAAAACATCATTGTAACTTATTTCCAGATGATTCTAACTTTTTTTCTAATGATATTGACCCAAATTAGCCAACTTCGAAAGTGGAGCAATGATTTTGTGGAATCGTCAAAAACCTCTTTTTTGGGATTCCGGGTTTCTAGGTCACGTGACCGCTGAGACAACAACTCAAAATGGTTTCTTATTTGGTCAGGAGTATTTTCTATGTTGATGACCTACTTCGAAAATTGACCTGAACATGGATTTTGGCTAAAAGTCAGGGTGGAACAATGATTATGTGGAGCAGTGTACAATGACCTCAACCACTGAAATTGTGAAGCTGAATATTGGTGGGGCAGTATTCCAAACTACTAAATCCACATTAACAAGATTTGACGGTTTCTTTAGGACAGTTATTGAGACAGATGTTCCAGTAAGTTTTTTTGTTTCGTAAACTTTTTTATAATTTTCCTAATGATGATTTCATGCGATGTTTCTAAACTTGACAGCTCTAGAACCCAGAAATAAGTTTAATTTTTAGGTGAGCAAAGACGAAACCGGTGCTTTTTTCATCGATCGCGACCCAACTTATTTTCGTTTGATTCTAAATTTCATGAGGGATGGTCACGTAGAACTTCCCACATGCAAAAAAGAAATCGAAGAAATTTCAAAAGAAGCTCAATATTATTTACTGACTGGATTAGTTGAATTATGCTCGAGACATTCTCAAACTGAGTCAAACAACGAAATTTTCAAAATGTTTTATTCCGAAGATGAGGAGAGTTTGGTCGTATTGAACTCAAAAAAGGTAGGATTCCAATAGTTTTTCCATTTTGAAAAAAATAACTTTTCAGCCTGTTCTTATTTTTTACATAATTGACAAAATAGGTGATTTCGTTAACAGACGCGGGTACAACAAATGGACGCAGTTTATTGAGCAACATTCTCCAAAGTGGAAAATTTATTTCAGTAAGTTTTCGTAAAACCTAGGTTAGACTGCGACTCTTTTTTACAATTCTAGGAAGAGCGAAAGAAGATAAATGGTGTATTCATTATGATCGAAAGAGGTTTTTTGAATGTTCTCCTGAACACCGGAACGAAACATATAGTTGTGGTCACCCACGTTTTCACAATCCATCAAAATCCTACTTCATCCATTTGGAGTATCATATGAATCGTTGCCTGACACATCCGGAAAACACGTACTTGAAATACGAGGAATATTTGCGTTTTTTAAATCAATGTTCTCCGTTGAAATAAATTTTTTATGCATCAGTTTTATTTTCTTCAAACCTTGTGCGGCTTCAAACTAATTCTAATTTTTTTAAATCGCAAAACAGTTTTGCCAATTTTCTTGATACAGCTTCAAAGCGAAAGCAAGTTGGCACAAAAAATACATTTCACAAAAATTATGTCGCTTTTTATTGTCAGAAAAGGTGTCCACCCGTCGCGTGGATTGTTGTTTACAATATTTTGAACTGAAAACTGATAAGAACGAAGCGTCACTTCTACGAGTAGATACTCCTTGCTAACACTAAAATTTAAATTTTCCATTTCACTCCGTCATTACAAAAATGACCTCAAACACTGCAATTGTGAAACTGAATATTGGTGGGACAATATACAAAAGTCGATAGAAAAAGGTTTTTTATTGACAGGGAAAATTTCCATCCGCCGTCGCGAAAATATTTACTTTGAAGCATTTGGAGTGTGGAACTGATAAGAACGACGCGACAGGTTGATGCTCATTGATAGCAATAGCTTGATTTTTCAATTTTTTTCTTTACACTCTGTCTCTATTTCAATTGAAATGGTCTCACACTCTGGAATTGTGAAGCTGAATATTGGAGGGACAATATTCCAAACTGGGAAATCCACATTGACAAGATTTGACGGATTCTTCAAAACAATGTTAGAGACGGATGTTCCAGTAAGTTTTTTTTAAATGATATTTGTTAAATAACTTTTCTTATGGCAGAAAATGATTCTATTCAATGTTTCCAGTTTTTTAATATCTGGAATCTCGACTTTTTTTCATTTTCAGGTCACTAAAGACGATTCTGGTGCCTTTTTCATTGATCGATCACCCAAACATTTTGACCTAATCCTAAATTTTATGCGGGATGGTGATGTAGAACTTCCCAATCGCCAGAAGGAAATCAAAGAAATTTCGAAAGAAGCTCAATATTATTTACTGAATGGATTAGTTGAATTATGCTCGACACATATTCAATATGAACCGGATAACGAAATTTTCAAATTGCTAAACTCCAATTCTGAGAGAGATGCGGCTATACTGAACTCAAAAAAGGTAAGATTCCAAGGTTTTCAAATAGGTTGTCCTTGTTTCAATGATGTTTCAGCCGGTTCTGATTACTTACACAAGTGGCGCTATAGTTGATTATATCAACTGGCAAGGTTATAATGAATGGAAGCAGTTTATTGAGAAAAATTCTCCCAAATGGAATATGTTCTTCAGTAGGTTACCAAAAATTTCGACTATAAAATTATAAAAATTTTCTCCAATTTCAGAAGAAAAGAACGAAACCACATGGTGTATTTACTATAACGGAGAGACGTTTTCTAATTGTTACGTTTATTCATCGAAAGAGTACAAGTGCGGTTATCCATACTTTTGCAATCGATCAGATGTTTATTTCCATCACCTGGATTATCATATGAATCGTTGCCTGACACATCCGGAGAATATGCATTTGACATACGAGGAATATTCTAGGTTTTTAAATCAATGATTTTTGTTGAAATAAATTTTTTTTTGTATTTTTTAAATTTTTTTCAAAACTTGCACAATTTTTATTTTGAAAAGTCCCGCTAATTTCTTACTTTCAACGCAAAAGCTGGTAGTAAATAAATTTTTTTATCATTGTAAGAAAATGTGTCAGCCCGTCGCAAGAATTACTTTTTACAGCGTTTCGAATGGGAAACTGATAAGAACGAAGCGTCTTTTCTATTGATTCATACTCATTGCTAACATTAAAATTTCGATTTTTCAATTTCTTCATTTTCCTTTTGTCTTGCTTCTACGAAAATGTCCTCAAGCACTGAAATAGTAAAGCTGAATATTGGTGGAACAATATTCCAAACTACTAAATCCACATTGACAAGATTTGACGGATTTTTCAAAACAATTCTGGAGACGAATGTTCCGGTAAAGAAATTTATTATAAAAACTCATCTTTTGGACCATTTTGAAATCAGAAAATGTAGTGTCTCAGTAATGATCGAAAAAATAACCATCTAATTAATTTGAAGTTTCAGGTAACCAAAGACGAATCTGGTGCGTTTTTCATTGATCGCGACCCAACTCATTTTTGTTTGATTCTTAATTTCATGCGGAATGGACATGTGAAATTACCAGCCGGCAAAGATACAGTTGAGGAAATCTCAGAGGAAGCTCAATATTATTTACTGACTGGATTGGTTGAATTATGCTTAAATCATTCGCGAGTCGAACTAAATATAGAACTTTTCAAAGTGTTACACGATGAAGAGAGTTTGGCCGTTTTGAACTCAAAAAAGGTAAAATTCTAACAATAAGGCGTCGATAGTTTATCGTTGTTTTCATCACTTTTCAGCCGGTTCTGATTTTTTACACAGCTGGCAGTATATTTCAATTTGTAAGGGATCTGGGTTACAATGAATGGACACAGTTTATTGAGCAACATTCTCCAAAATGGAAAATTTATTTCAGTAAGTTTTCGGAAAACCCAGGTTAGGCTACAATCTTTCTTTACTTTTTAGGTAGAAGGAAAGTAGGTAAATGGAATCCTCCAGAAAATAACTGTGGGTTTTATTATAACGGAGAAAGTTTTTTTTGTCGATATGATCCTTCAACGAACAATTACAAGTGCGGTCACCCATATTTTTACAAGCAATCAGAAAATTATTTCAATCACCTGGAATATCATATGAATCGATGCCTGACACATCCGGAGAATATGAATTTGAAATACGAGGACTATGCTCGTTTTTTAAATCAATGATTTTCGCTGAAATAAGTTTTTCTAGATAATTTTCTCGTTCTTTGAAATGAAAAATTGTGTTCTTTATTTTATTCATTATTGCTTCATTCGGCTGTTCCTCAGTTCACCCGACTACGAACCACAAGTGTTATCAAGGTTTCATCTAACTTTAAGGCACAATAATTTATTATTCCTCTGAGAAGTCATTAATTTTAATTCGACCGAGAAGTATAACATTTTTAAGCTATTTCTCAATTTTAATACTGTTTCTTAATTGTTCAATTTCTCCATTTACACACGTCATGTTTCCAATTTCCTCTAATCCACCATTCCCCTCGTATCCAAAAATCTTAATTTTAATGGTGATTGACATGTTTCCCTTATCTCAATCTGTTCTTTCCTACCCTAAAAAGAGGAGGAGGTGACAGAATAGAAGTGACGAAAACTAATTGGCGTACATAAAGGAGGTAAATTAAACGAAAAAAGCGGTAAAATCGGTGGGGTGAAAAAAAGAGACAAGATTTGCATATAGATAGAAGAAACAGACAGAGGACGATGGGATGGGAGTGAGAAGGTCTCTGATTGATGGATGAATGTACGACCTTTTCGAATTTCGTTCGAAAAAAACAAGAACGGGAGGGGGAGAAGGCAGATCGGAGAAGATAGGGAGGAAGGGGACAATTCGGGGAATGAAATAGAAAAAATGAAGAAAAAAAGTTGTGAAGGGCAATGGAGTTTGAGAAAAACAACTTGTGGATAACAGGATGATTCCGGATTGATCAAGATTATAATCGAAATTTAATACCGAAATTCTTGAAGGATTGAAGGATTGAAGGAGAAGTTGATAGATGAGTTAGAAGAATTGATTCGAATCTTTAAAAAAAACTATTTTTATATCAAAAAATAAATCAAGTTCAAAAGTCTCAATTACCTTGAAGGAACGTGTGATTATTCCGAAAAAGTCTCACCATAATCGAAATTGTAGCTGTAGTTTACAAACGGGATCAATTCAATTGGGTTGGATTACCGGGTCGGAAACAGAGTTTTGCGAACAAATTTTTGGTTTTTTCGAGCACATTCGGGAAAATTGCATCGAAAATTTTTTTGGAGCCTAAGATTTTATTGAAAAATGGATAATTACCGGCAATCTTCGAGAAAAATTCTGAAAAATCCAACTGTTTCGGCCGATTTTGGTAATTTTGGAAGTTTTTCTTTTCTTTTTTTTTTCATTGAAAAGATTGAAGCTGAAATAGAGCAGGTTTTTTTTCGAAAAAAAAGTTTCGAAAAGTACCATTTTTCGATTTTTTGGAAAAAATTTTTTATGTAAATTTTTCATACAACCCGATCCAAGACAAACAGACAGACAAACAGACACCCCTGCCTTCCCCTAGATGTTCCTCTTCAAAACTTTCTTCGTGATCTTTGAAATAGTTTCCTCAGTGTTCTCTCTTATTTTCCGACCACCAGTCGAAAAACGGTGACATCAATCTTTTATGGGGGTGTCTTCATACGATTTTTCCCAATTTAAATGTAAATTTTTTATTTTTTGGTGAGAGGTCCCAAAAATCTGATTGAGCTCCACCCATTTTCAAACCTGAGCCTGCCAATCAATCAAATTTAGTACTAAAAATTTGCATTTTTATCGAAAAATTTACCCGAAAATAAAAATTCGGTTCTGCCACACCTATTCCTAAGCTCCGCCTCTTTTCCAGGGCTCTTTTCCCCTATATAAACAGTTTAAAATTTCGAATTTTTATCAGATTTTCCGTCGAGTTTTCTCAATTGAAAACCATGAAAATCTCCGTTCTCTTCTTCCTCTTGGCTCTCTGTTCCCAGCTCCAAATGGTGGGATCCACCCAAATCGGAGTGTCCGGGAAGCTGACCTGTAGTGGTGGTCGGCCATGGTGTTTTCATATAGTTCTTGCCGAACAGGACAGAAAACAGTGAGTTTGGGATTTTTTTTCAGAAATTGGGGGATTAGGGAGGTTTTGGTAGGGTTTCAAGACCATAAAATTTTGCGGGACAAATTCAAACATTTTCGAATTTTGTGTTATTCTGAACAATTTTGAAAAAAAAATTCCATGAACTGCGCAAAATTTCTAGCACTTCCTCAGCTAATTTCGATTTTCCAGCAGCCACGATACGATAAATTCCGTAGGAACGAAATGTATTTGGGCCGACAGTTTCGACTACGCTCTCTCAGGATCACAGGAGTCTGATGGCGTTGCGGACGTAAGTTTTTTAGCAAAAAATTTTCATAGTATCATGGTAGATCATGAAAGTTCACGGAAGCAGCCGTGGGAGCCTACCAGAGGCTTCCGAAAATTATTTTCTTGTTCCACCTCCTGTTATCCGATTCTCTTTCAGAATTATTTCGAAGTTATGACAACCATCTGGCATAACTGCACCCTCATCCGTCCAAAGTCCATTCTTCGTGTCCAGAGAGAAATCATTGTGGTTCCCATCGAGAAGGAGTGAGTTCAAACTTTTGGGAATGGTTGACTTTAGGAAAACCTGAAAATTGAGAAAAATCTTGTAGCTAAAAACACATTGGAATTTCAAAAATTGGGTCTGATCACTGAATTTTAACGATCTCAATATTAACGATCGAGCCAGAATTATGAAAAAGTTCGAAAAAAAAAGTTCTTTCCCATTTTTTCATTCTTGTTTTCCAGGAACTTCGCCTTCCAATGGAACGGAGATCTCGTCGATGAAGGAGAGCGCTGCGACTTCTACACTCAGTACTAGTGCTCCTGCTCCCCATCTGCCCGTTCCTGCCCCCTGTCCTCTGTCCCCCGTGTCCCCGACTTTCCCATCTCTCTCAAACTTTTTTTATTGCCCCCATCCCCCATTTCCCTCATTTTTACATCGTCCTTTTCTCTCTTTGTCGGTGTTTTCGCTTTCTCTCTCAATTTGATCTTTTTTCAATGTTACACACACCATTCCCAAAAATCCCTGACCATGATCTCTCCAATGATTTATTGTCTCTTTCCTGAACTTTTTCGAAAATTGTTGCTTTGTGTTTTGAAATCATCAAAAAGTCAATGAATCATGTGTTAATAATAAACTTCTCGAAACCAAAAAATCTCAAAAAGGGGCGGAGTCAGAGATAGATGGAGTCGAATCGAATTCAATGTCGGGTAGATTTTTTAGTAGAAATGCATGTTTTTTTGCTGAAAACTTTGGCTGAAAGGATTTTCAGATTCAAAGGAATAAGCTAAGCCAAAATTTCAACTTGAGATTCCTTTTGAGATTTTGAACCTAAGAATCGTCGCCCAACTGAAAATTCGAAAAAAAAAGTTTGAATTGGAAAAAAAAACGCATGGTGGCGCCCAGAGAAAGATTGGTGTCATCTTTGTTCGATTGGTGGTCTGAGAAAGAGAACAAAGGGAAACATTTCAAAGATCACGAACAAAATTTTGGGGGGACATCTGTCTGTGTGTCTGTCTATCTGTCTTTTGGATAACGAGTTCGGAATTTTCGAAATAAGATTGATGTCATTTTTTTAATGGGTGGTCGGAAAAGGGCAAATCAAAGAAGCGATTTCAAAGATCACGGAGAAAGATCTCGATATCTATCTGTCCGTATGTGCGTCTGTACAGTCGGATGTCCAAAAATCACTAATAAACTCTTCCCAAAAGACATTAGCACTTTTTCCGCCCCATTTCTCTCATTTTCTTTCGTGTCTTGACCTGAGTATCTGTTTTTTTCTGGATCATAAAATTCTCAACCAGGCAAACGTACAATTTCTTCCAAGGTCTCTAGCTTCTTTTTTATTGTGTCCTCCGACCGCATTACACACACATGTTCCCGTCGCCCGACCCCGTCTGTGTCTGCTCCCATCTCATTTCTCTTCTCGTTTTTCGATCGCCTCTGCAAAAAATAGAAAGTCATTAATCTTGAACAGATGTGGAGAACGGATAGCCTTTTAGAAGTGCAATTTCTCCTTTTTTCGATTTGAATGTAAATTTTTTGCCGGTGGTGTCCCTTCTTTGATCTGGAACATCTGTTCATGAAATAGACTCCGCCTCTTTTTGAACATTTCGTGTTTTCCTCTGGTTTTCCATTAGCACTTTCTCACAAAAATTGTTTTGAGCCATCATGATCCACTCCATCCTCTTGATTCTTCTCACCCTCCTCCCTCTGGTCTCTGTTGCTCCGGTGGCCAAGTTCACAATCACGGGCACCGTAACCTGCGAGAGGTTCGTGCATTTTTGCTTCTACGTGAAGCTCCGTGAAGAAGATCGGATGTGAGTTTTTTCTAAATACATTTTTTGATTTTTTCTGATCAGAAAAAGTTTCCAGAAAGGACGACCAAATAGGGAAGGATGGTATTCATTGCACACCCCTCCACGACAATCAATTCATCATGACAGGTTTCCTGAGAGGTGATGAAGTCTTTTCGGTGAGTTTTTATTTATTATTTGTTTGTAAAGAAACCAAAGATTTTCAGGATAAGTATGGGATTTGGTTGTCGAACAGTCACAACTGTACCGAGAACGGACAAAAATTATGGTTTAGGACTATAACCAAGTATTGGAACATCACTGAACCGTGAGTTTTTTTTTCTTTTTTCTCATTCTTGGAAGAGGAGGACAGTGGTCAAGAAAAAAATAATAATGCAACGGGCCGGGCCCCTGATCTTTCAAAAAAAGCTTTTTGCTTTTTTCTTTAAGCTTTTTTTTTTGAAAAAAGGACTTTCATCATAATTCTGAACATGTTATGAGGTTAACATCAACATATCACAAGAAAAAAAAACATTTCGAAATTATTGAAATTTAGGCTTGAATTTCTCAAATCTTTAGAAAAATTAAAACAAAAAAAAAATTTTGAATTTTTTTGGAAAAAATTTTTTCGGACATTTTTTCCAAAAAAGAAATCGAAAGTTTCAAGCCTAATTTTCAACGGTTTCGAGATGTCTGGTTTCGAAAAGTCGGGGTTTGAAATGTGGCGGAGCCGAGGTTTTTATAACATCGAAAAACGCTCGGCAAGTCACATTAAAATTTCTCTTGTGGGGTATTGTCGGGAATTCCATTTTTAACCTGTTTCTAGACCCCAAAAAAATGACTTTCTTTTTTCCACTTTTCGCGTGCTTCGCTTTTTTTTGAGACTTCCGATTATTTACGGAGTTGCTTAGCAGATCACTCGCAACAACTTTTCAGTTGACTGTTTTTTGATAGAAACTGTGTTTCACCACTCTGTAACTTGAAAACCATAATTTCTATCAAAAAGCAGTTAACTGAAAAGTTGTTGCAATTTATCAGCTCAACAACTTCGTAGTTGATCACTTTCATGAAAAGATTCACTTTTGAATTAGGACTTATTTCACAAAAAAGTCCCAAAAAAGCGAAATGAACAGCGAATTGAGACTCTTTCATGCCTAAAAACAGGCTAAAAATGAAATTTTCGAATGATTTTTTGAGAAGTGAAATTTTCAAAAAGGAGATTTTTGCACTTAAAAATTTTTTAATTTTTCCAGTAACCCCACCTATCACTTCAACCTAAAAATTGATGACGTCGGCCAACCAGTAGACAACTACGAGTGAAGGATCTTTTGCTGTTGCTGCTCCATTCCATCTTCCTCCCAATCTCCATTTTTTAAAAATATTTTTTTCACATTTTTCAGCATTTTTTAGTCATTTTTCAATCTTCATGTCTTTCTCGTTTTCCAGATCAAATTTTTTCTTATTATTCTGTTTTTCTTTGTGATATTCTCTTCATTCATTTCCTCCAATTCGTTTTCACTCTATAACACTTTCAGCTTTAATTTTCCATTTCCAGTCTGATCTCTTCAAACTTTTTTTTATATGTACCATTATTATTTTTCAGTCGATCCGACAATAAACCTTGAAACTATCTGACCAAAAATACTTTATTTCTTCAGAAGCCACAAATTCACCAAAAATCTTCGTGATCTTTCTCTTCTCTTTTTTTCTGTTCGCATCTTTTTTTCTGACCGCGTCGTTTTTCGACCTCCAGTGGAGTGGCGAGATACGGAGAGAGGGGGAACAAAACCCATTAATCGTCTCCTCCAGATGTGGTCGAGGCGTCCTTCTAAAAGTACACTTTTTCGTCGTGTTGATTGAAATGTTATCTGGGTTGTCTATGTTCATGTGTGTGAGTGACCTTCTTCTTAGAGAGATGCGATTTCTGAATGAAAAACACACATTTTTTATGATTTTGGAGAAGACTCCGCCCATTTTAGTGGTTTTTTTTCTTGGCATTCGAAATAGGATTTGTCGGTCATTTCATAGTAAGTGCTCGAATTTTCGAATATGTTATTTCCTTACTATCTATTATGTTACTTACTTTCATTGAAAATCAATTTCAAACTCAGCTTCTCAACATTTTTTTTCAATATTCGAACTTTCATTTTTATCTCTTTTTTTACACTTCAATTTACTGATAAAATTGACAGTTTTATCGTTGTCTGCAAAACTTCTCCTCCTTTATACTTTTTAACTTTTTTGATAGTGGCTTCCCGATTTTTATTTCGTAAAAAAGTGCTTTAGCGTAACAAATTGAACGATACTTTTTGCACAAACTTGCGTTTTTAGTCTGAATTTTTTCCTCAGGGTTTTAATTTTTTTTGAACTGTTCTGAAAGTGGTTTCTCAATTTTCATGATGTTAGAAAGATTGTATTGCACAATCTCGTTTTTTTTCTAGATGATTCCGTTTTTACTTTGATCTAGTTTTTTATGTCGAATAGTTTTTTTTCAATTTCGGTCTAAATTTTATCCGCAGTTTGATTTTTTGGATAAAAAATGCTCGGATAAGACCACGCCCCTTTTTATCCCGTGGTGTTTCTCTGATGTTTTTCAAAAAACATACCAAATTTTATAAAGTCAATTTTTTTTCTAATCTGGGCGTGTAGAATCTGCATCTTTTTCACGTTAATTTCAAAATTTTTTTGGTCACTTTTTTTGGTCCACTGTGTACTGTGTTCTGAACTTTCTCCACTCTAGAATTCAATTTTTGTCTTCATTCCTTCTCTTACATCGTGACTCGACCCGATAAAATTGATCATTTTCCCATGGTCTGCACCACTTTTCCTTCGTTTTCTTTTCAGTTTTTTGGAACGGTTTTTTCGATTCTTATTTTGCAAAAAAAATAGTTTTGTGTATCAAACTAAACTATACGTTTCTCGCGTTTCGCTCTTTTTTCCGACTTTTAAAGTTTATTTTTGGTTCCCAAAATGAAATAAAGGCAAAAAATATAAAAATGGGTGTTCGAAATTCGTGACATTCTTGATTTTTCAGTTCTACTTCATTGAACACGTGATCAAAATTCAAAGATTTTCCCTTTTTCGGAGAGGCTCTCAACTGAAATCCACGCTAAAAATAGCAAAATCTTCACTACTATGGACAATTATTTCTAAATTTTTTTTGTCTTCTTTTCCGTTTTGAACACTTTCATCCGTTTTGTAGATGAATTCGGATAACTCTTGGCTTATCTTCCCATCGAATTTGAGTTTTATTCCAAATTTTTCCCATTTCCAGACTCCATTCTCTCCCACTTCCTCCACTCCACCTCCACCATGATGTCTTCCACCGTCCTCCTCATCCTCCTCGTCCTCCTGCTCTCCCTCCACCTCACCTCCCCCACGGAATTCATTGCCCATGGCACCCTCCACTGCCCCGAACGCCGAGTATGGTGCTTCCGTATCAGGTTGATGGAAAGGGATCGTTTGTGAGTTTTTATTTTATACTTTGAGTTTTTCGCCTAGAAAAAAACAGTGGGTCAAAATTTTTTTGTTTCGCAAATTTGTATACCGGTCACAGTTTTGATCAGAATTAAAATCCGAAAATTGAAAATTTCGCTCATTCACCGTTCTCAACAATTTATTTTAGTAATCCCGATGACGTCATAGCCGAGTTGGGAATCGTCTGCCACCCCCTTCACTCCAACACTTACCGCCTAGTCAAAACGGTGTTGTCCGATGAGCTAACATCCGTGAGTTAATTTTTCTTTCGTTTTTTGGTTCGAAACTTTTATTACAGAAGGAATTTGAGCCTTATCTGGACCTGACTCACAACTGCACGGCGGATGGATCTGTTTTTAGAATGGAACGGTTGCCAGTGTTCGGTAATTTGACGGACACGTGGGTTTTTTTTAATTCGCAATTGTTGAATTTTTGAATGACTTACAAAGCAAAGTGTGATTTAGAGAATTTTTGTTCTATACGACTTGTACCGTGATTTCGATACTATACGTTTAGAGCAATACCAGTCGGTGGCGCCGCCTACGGCGGCTCACCGGCTCTAGTCCGGATGGACGGCCCCAAGAATATTTCACGGCCCCAAAACTATTTCACGGCCCCAAAAATATTTCACGGCCCCAAAAATTTTGAACGGCCCCAAGAATCTTGAACGGCCCCAAATTTTTCCCAATATAAAAATCACGGCCCCAAAATCCTGAACGGCCCCAAGGTTTTTATCATCACCAAATCGTTTCTTTCGATTGTTTTTTCAATTATTCACGTTTTATTTACAAGTTTATATAAATTTCAAAGGTCTTAAATACGATTAAAAAATAAATTACACTTTTCACAATAAAATAGCAAAATTAGCCTTCGCTTGGGCTATTTGTTGCCATTTTTCCTTTTTGGTGATTTTGGTTTTGCATTTTTAGCTGATGGTTTCGATTTCTTCTCGGATTGCGTAGAAGATTGCGGGAGTGTTTCTGCCGCCAAATTGTGAGCACGTGGGGGGGGGGGGGGGGCTACGTCCCGTGTTGGGTGTAGTCGGAAACCTGTGTGGATAAAAAAATGCTGACTTCCTTTCCTTCGTGAGCATATGAGTTGTTTGATGGTTAGCGGCTTTAAGCTGAACACACACGATCAATGGTAACTGTTTCAAAAGGGGACGGATCGTTAATTCCATCACTGCCGAAATAATAGATTGCAAATGATCTTTATTCATGACATGGAAACCAAATCCTCACGACGCTCCTCAAGAAAATCCATTTGTTAGAGACTCTAAATGATTCAACATTTTCCGAATCTCCAGCCCGACTTGTCTCGAGAAGCAGAAAGACGCCACTGAGTTCGGAACAGAATCAATAATGGATGCAACACTTCTATACTATGAGAAGTGACTCACTATGAGTCTCCTGTGAGACACTTCGATGAATACAGTCTCGCTATTCAACTAATGCTGTGACTCACTCATCTCGGGAAGTTGACACATTACACATTAAC
>GL379995.1:101465-113103 GCA_000143925.2 Caenorhabditis brenneri
TCGAAGCCTCCTCGATGAAGGGAATTGTTCCGAGGAAAGATATCGAAGCAAGGAAGCGCTTGACCTATTCCCACGCCTCCTCTTGAATTACGAACAGGCACAGGGGAATGTTGCACTCTCGCCTGGTTGTCATGAGATTGTTGATAACGGATTTGAATTGGTCGAGCAGCTTCTCTTTCAAACTGATCGGTATCTTCCAAGCTGTGTTGATGTAGGGATTAATTTCATAAAAGAGCACAATTAATGGAACCACCACGCCCACGACCACGTCTTCCTCTTGATCCAGGACCTCGAACAGGAGTAGCTTCAATCCCTTCTGGATCCATGTGGTCTTTTTGTTGATGCGGATTTGGCGGAGCCTCATAAACTCATTTTTAAGATTTTTTTTGAAATGTAAATACACTTGCAAATAATATGTGAATAACTGATAAACAATCGAAAGAAACGATTTGGTGATGATAAAAACCTTGGGGCCGTTCAGGATTTTGGGGCCGTGATTTTTATATTGGGAAAAATTTGGGGCCGTTCAAGATTCTTGGGGCCGTTCAAAATTTTTGGGGCCGTGAAATATTTTTGGGGCCGTGAAATATTTTTGGGGCCGTGAAATATTCTTGGGGCCGTCCATCCGGACTAGAGCCGGCTCACCTCCTTTTAGTTCGTCGCTGCGCTCCTCAATGGGGGGTTGATTTGCAATGCTCAAACTTGTTATTGATCATTGGGCAGTGATGCATCCTAAGCCTCCTTCTGAAGTTCCAAAAATTTAGCTAATTTGAATTCCCGCCAAAAATTACACGTTTTGAAGTTTCTGGAAGCCATATCATCAAGAGCTTGCCAGTTGAGTTTTTGGAGTACCGTAACTACCGTAATCCTACAGTAATCTCCACCATTTTTTGTTGGTGTACTATTAGGGTCCCGTTGATAGTAAATGCAAAAAATGGAACAATTCTGAGCACTTCGAACCCGTTTTCTAGCTATTGCTGAGTTATCTGGTTACTGTAGCTACCGTAATCCTACAGTAACCCGTGCTTCAAACTTTATAGAATTGAAGCGCTCGGTGACCCATGACTACGGGCCAAATATGATAGGAAACGGTCGAGGGGTACAAAAGTTATTCAGTAATAAGTGCTGGACAGACACACAGACACACAGAGCTATTCCTTTAGTATATAGAAGAGATATCTCGTTTATCGTTGGAGCTGTCGAAAAGTTTTCAATGGATGAAAGTTTTAAATTGAACGATAAACATTTTTTTAGTTGACTAATTTCTGAAATTTTCAAAAAGAATTGAGGTAAATTGCTCTGAACATACAATCATTGGTATATTCTGATTCCAGTTCTGCATTTTCAGAGCAGCATATCTCGCTTATCTTTGGAGCTATCAAAAAGTTTTTTCCTAACAAATTGATTGAAAGTCTTTTTTAAACATTTCTTCAGTTGACAACATTTTGATAACTTCAAAGGCAACCAAGATATGCTGCTCTGAACATACAGTACCATAAAACAGTACCATAAAAAAGGAAAATCGCTCTGAAGTTTTGACAAGAATGCATGAAATTGGTAAAATGAATTTTTTTTCGAGAAATCGAGACTTGCGATTTTCAGTGGGTTTTAGGTTATTTCAGCTAGATTCGAGCATGCGCAGCCCAGTCAAAATTTTTGCGGCTCTAAAATATTTTGGTTGTAATGAACATGACTCGAACCTAATTTTTGTAGTTGACAATATTTTTATATAACCACGTACCATCTGTAATAATTCAAGAAATTATAGAAACGTATTCGGTTTTTTCCAAGAAAAATGGTTACAGTATTTTGTACTTTTGTTGCAAGACCCTTACTGTCTAGTTTTTTTTGTGCCGTTACACCTGCCAAAAATTCATTTCCATTTCAATTTCAGAGTCATCGAAATTCCCTGGAGTGGTCGCATTTACATGAAGGGTGTGAAGATATCTGGCTATTTTAATTAGAATAACTTTTTTTCCAAAATTTTCAATTTATTCATTTCCATGTTTTTTGTGTTTCATCGCTACCCATTTCCATGTTTTTTTCCAATCCCAGCTTGTTTTTCATATCTCTATTCTGATTTTTTTTGCTTCTTTCTCATGTGTCAGCTTTCAAATTCCTACTAATTATTTTGTTTTTGTATCGTCATTTTTCATTTATTTGAAAAAAAAATTTATAAACACATTTAAAAATACAAAAATGATCCTATTTTACCTTCCAGTTTTCTAAACTGCCATTCTAATAGAGGTGCCCTCACTACGACAGAAATCTCTTACATACTTTTTGACCCCTCTGCCAAGTCCTCCTTTCCCCATCCCCCTACAAAGTATTGCGTCTGCCGTCCGTTTTCCCTTCGGTTTTCCTCCCTTCCTCCGCTTGACCATTCATTTCTCTAACCACCCTCTTCATTCCATACGCTCCCTCATCCCTTTCCTTACACTGTCTTAGTCTAACACACTCTCGTCGGTGGGCCTCAACACGGAGAAAATTTTTTCAACTGATAAACCGCCCTATTTTCGAGTTTTTGAGTTCACTTTTCACTGATTCCCAAACCGCTTTTTGGCTTTCGGGGGTGATTTTGGGGTGTAGAAGCGATTTTTTGAGTTGGAAACTTGGTTTTTTCGGCGGAAATGGTAGTTTTTTACGTTGCTCAGTCTAAAATTAGTTAGCGGTGTTGAAATATATTGATTTGGCCGAGGTTTCGCAGAAATTGTTTTTTATTTGAAGTTTCGAATTATTAGAGGTCAAGTGATTACTGTTTTTGTTTTTTTTGTGTGCAGTGAAATTCAATAGAGTCTGGATTAAAAATTACCCGCAATACAAGAGCATTTTCTCCGAGCTCTGTTTGTTTTTATCGGGTTTAGTGGAGATTCTCCGGTTTTAAAGGTGGTTTGGTATGATTTTTCGATTTTCAGTATCGGAAAGCGTAGGTTTTTACCAAGAAGAGAGAAATAGAGCTAGAAGTGCTCTAAATTTTTTATTTTCGGCACAGTTTTTGTCAGAAAACTTCTACTTTTTGTTTATATTTGCTCATTTTCGGGCTTAGTTTGCTAACTACTGTCATCTAAACACCGTAAATTCCTTATTAGACAAAATTATTTCAATAGAACGGGATTCCTCATAGCTGCCTCAATGGTTTGGTTGAATGACCCGGCGTTCTGATGGAATCTTACCTGCTGCACTATCTTATCTTAACGAAGAGACTACTCGCTTCATGGAAGGGTACCCCTTGTTCTCTTTGCCACCCTGATCCATCTCCTCTATATGGTCATTCTCTGGATTGAAGTCAATTTTGCCAGTCTCATCTTGACTTTTTGGGTTACTGTTGCAAAATTATATCAGTTGTTTTGAGAAGTTACGAAAAATTTCCTTATATTGCTCGGAATAATCTGTTTCCGGTCCTTCTGGCCTGGTTTCTTCCTAATAAACTGCCAGAAACATTGAGTTTTGAGAGTTTTCCTGTTGGGAATTGCTGATGACCAGCAGATGCAATTCAGGGTAAACCACTATTTTCTGCACTTTTTTACTGGGTTTGTCCTACTTGTTGGAGACACTAAACTAGAAATTTTGCTTGCCCCTCGCTTGTTCTTGATATCTCCAACAGGAGGGCGCTACTAACTAAAATCATCCATATTATGGTAGAAATCTCCCGGTTCCCACAAATTTCCCTTTATTCTCATTTGAACCTAACTCGGATACGTTCTTCCCTCTTTTCTTTCAAATTTTCTGTCCGCCACCTGCCCCATCTTGGCTAATCCTTTAGTCCTCCTTCCCTTTTTTGCTTTTGATTCCCATCGAAGATACAAAAACCAAGATAATACTAATTATGATGAACGACGGTGGATAATAATTAGTGTGCTTTGGTCCAATGGATGACAGATGGTCAAAGATTTGTATCTCACCACAGTGCTACCTATCACATAGGCGGTGAATCTTAAGTTGGGGCTGGGGATTAGGCTTAATTATCTTCTTTTTTTTTTGGGAAACCAAGAAGATGTTAATTGCCAATTTAAAGGTTTGATTTTTAGACTAAAACCTTGGTTCCGAGGCCAAATCCCTGAAATTTTGAGCCAATCCACCAATTTGAAACCCAAAACCACCCTTTTTTACGCTCAAAATCTTCATTTTCAAGGATAACGACTACATTATTTCACTAGATATCCAATCAGTGATCTAGAAAAAAATCAGCCCGATCAGAACCGATTTCTAGTTCTTTCTCTGTTCTCGAATCACCTCGAATCTTCCAAAAATCTTCTTGACCCCCTCCTCATTTCATACTGGGCCACCTGATCGGTCATCATCTCTATTCAAATTTTCCCGGGCGGACCAAATGGACTTGCCATTCCATTTGTAAAGAGAAGAGGAGAGAAATAATGTATCGAATGAGGAGGGTGGGTTAGAGAGAGCGGGAAGGTGGCAACGGGAGAAACGACGGAAAGATTGACCTTTCACTTTTTCGATTGGCACTTTTTTTGAAGAGCATTTAGATTCCAATCGTTGCTGATTTTTAAGATGAATTTTGATGGAAGCGCCCCAATATCAAGTTAGTTTGGATGAAAATTCCTCTAGTCTGCACCTAAATTTGTCAGATTTTGATTAAAAATCGCCCTAGTTTGACCCACATATACCTTTATTTTCGTCTTTTTTCAAGTCTACTTTCTGAAAATAACTATTTCGAAGCCTGAAAAAAAATTTGTTCATTCAGGCGGCCACTTTACAAAAATTTTGTTCCTAGACCCACTTTTTTCCCGAAAAAAAAATTCAAAATTTCAAAAAAAAATTTTTTTGATCTACCCATTTTGACCACTGATTTGTCATCATTTCTTCTTGTTTTTGACCTCAAACTTGGCACAAAAACGGCTAGGAGGCCTCATTCGACACTCATTTTCCCCCAGTTTTCATCTTCGGGTTCCTTATTTTTGTTTTCTTCTCGACGCGCTTCGGATCGACACGGATTTTTTTTGCTTTTTTTCTGCTTTTTGGGTTTTGTGGTTAATTTTTGTGCTGCATAGGTTTAGATTGATGATTAGGCATCATAGGTTTACTCATTTTTGACCTCAAAATAGGCTCAAAATTGGTCAGGAATCATCACTTTTCGGCTCAGTTTCTTTCATTTTTTCCGTCTCTCGATGACATTCTGACGCATTTTTTTTTCTTATGCTGCTAGGGAATGTCCAGAATTCGAAATGAATTTTCGAAGTTCCTCAAATCATTTGATCTACCCAATTAGAGCGACACTTTTGGCGCCAAAATTTCCATTTCTGATTTCAAATTGCCTCGAATTTGGTCACACCGACTGCATTTTTTGCCAATTCTTCTCGGTTTGCAGAGCTTGTTTCTTTCATTTTTTTTCGGCGCTTTTTTTTAGCGAACTTTAGGGTATATGGACCCATTTAGTAGAATGTGATTGCCCACTAATGATAGATGCTGCAAGATATTTTGGCCTCCTCACCAGCTCTTATAGCGCCACTTCCACCATTTTGACACCAAAATGGCTCCTCAATTGGGTTTCTAGCGTCACTTTCCTATTTTTTGAGTTCGTAAAAATTTGATCTACCGGATCCGCCCACTTTTTGCTTGACTGTTTCTATTTTTGACCTCAAAATTGGCTCGAATTTGTTCATAGCGTCTGCTTTTTTTCTTATTTTCTCGCGTTTTGTAGCATGGATTGGTCGTTTTCGCAATTTTTTTCCAGTTTTCTACTAAATTCAAGCTGATTACCATCATATCTGACCTTTGAAACTGCTCGAAAATCAATTCAATCCCCTCACCCCTTCTTCTCATTTCCCTCACAGGTCCGGTCGATAAGGTTGACCTCTCCTCTCACCCTCATTTGAATTTAATCCGTTCCCGCGCATCTCGAACATTCTTGTCTCATTAAAAAACTCCAGCAAACACTCCTCTGCGCTCTCCCTCACCTCGCGCACTCTCTCGTCTGTACCTTTAAATTCTGGACGGGACCCCATTTTGGAAAGAGGTTCTGTGGAGGGAGTCTTTTGGTCAAACAGACAATCATTCATACACTCATCCTCCTTGGGTGAGCGGTCTCCTGCCTTTTCTCCTCTCTCCTTTTTTGGATTATCGTTTTCGAATACAGGTCGATGGGTCCCCCCTCCCCATCTACCTGCCTGCCCACTTGCCTCTTCTTGCCCTCTCTTGCCTCCTTTTGCCTTCTTGTCCCCTTGCCTTTTTGCCCCTTCTTGCCTACCTTCCTCAACAACGCTCTCGTTTCTTATCCTTCTGAACCATCTCCCTTTAGAAGGTCCTATGCACATAGGCCTTCTGTTTCCAAACATCCCTCTGCCCCTCTTGCCCTGTGCTGCCCCCACCTTCCCCTAGTTGAACCATAGGCCTCGGCTTGCCTGAGTCTCGGGGTCTGAGCCGGCCTAACCCTAGGCGGTCTTGAGCCTGAGCCTTCCTGCTTGAGCTGACATGAGCCTGGGCCTCCCTTAGTCCAATCACGGACCTCAAACTTTTTGCCTAAACCCAACTTGCCTAGCCTAAACCTGCCTGCCCTAGCCTTATCCTGATAACCTTTTTCCCCTAGGTCTCAGGTCATTCCTTGGCTCCCTGACTCACCTAGGCATCAACCTGCATCGCCTCAGACCTCAAGGACCCTAATCCACTCAAGCCTAGGCCGATTTAGTCTATTTTTTTCGTCGTTTCCTCTTTTCCTCCGCACTATTTTCCGCTCCCTCTCCCCTCAATCCCAACTCAATTCTCCATTTTTTCAGGCCACCCTTTTTCGCTCGGCCCTCCCAATCGACGACTCCAAGCCGACACACACACTAATAATAAGGACTAATAAGATGGCGGTGCCGGAGGAGAAGATCACACTCGAATCAACATGGAGCAAGATTCAGCCGGGACTCGTGAAGGTGTTCAGAAGAGATCCGATGGATCCGAAGGAGTATATGAGTCTGTACTCGTGAGTTTTCTTTTTTTTTTAAGATTTAGGGCGCTAACTTTTAGGCTCTAGACCTCAATTTTCAGTCGAATTTCCATAATTTTGAGCTCAATTACGACTCGAAACCGCATTGTTTTGGCCAAAAATAGTCCGATTTCGCCCCCAACTTCTGGCCTAAAATCACTGAAATTTAGCTGAAAATCCTCTCTAAAACCTCCAAATTGAACCATAAAACCTCTAAAACCTCTCCAATTTCAGCTGCGTGTACAACTATTGTACCGCCATGTCCAACTCGAACCTCGGCCCCACTGACTACTCCACCAACAACGGCAAAGCCAAGGACGCCGCCAAACCACCACCACCACCGACTGGCAACACGGAGTTTATCGGTCGTGACATGTACAACCGCCTGGAAGATTTTGTCAGCACAACGTGCAAGGAGTTGTGCAAAAAGTGTGCCGAACTCAACGGTGAGGCCCTTCTCGAGTTCTACAGAAGTGAGTGGTTGGCCTTTATCTTCTCGGCCAAAGTTATGGATGGCATCTGTGCCTACTTGAATCGTCACTGGATCCGCAGAGAGCAGGACGAGGGACGCCCAGCTGTCTTCATGATCTACACCATGGCACTCGTTATGTGGAAGCGGGACCTTTTCGATCCACTCGAGAAGAAGATCATTGACGCCTGCCTTGCCCTGATCCATGCAGACAGAAATGGTGAGGCCATCAACAACGGACTCATCCGCGCCGTCACCGACAGTTTGGTGGAGCTGGGATCGGAGGACACTGAGGTCAAGACGACTGCCACGAAGGCTGATGATCTTCGCAAGCTGGTCTTCTACAAGTCCTGCTTTGAAGAGCGATTCTTGGCCACCACCGAAGAGTTCTACGCATCAGAGGCCAAGGAATTCCTTGGAAGGCCAGATGCCTCGTGCACCGACTATATGATCAAGGTCGAAACCCGCATCCAGCAAGAAGAAGATCGTGTGCACCAGTGTCTCCACATGTCCACAAATGTGCACCAGGCTGATGTGTGCAACCGGACCATGATCAATGACCAACTCGAGTTCATTCAGTCCCACTTTGGACCACTTCTTGTTGAGCAAAAAGACGATCATCTCGGACGGATGTACAACTTGTGTTGCCGCATTCCAAAGGGACTCGACGCACTCCGCACCGCTCTGGAACGTCACGTCATCAAGGAGGGACTCGCCGCCATGGAGAAGGAGGCTGAGAAGGCGTTCAACGATCCAAAACTCTACACAATGACCCTGCTCGAAGTTCAGGAACGCTATCACGGTCTGGTGACCAAGTCGTTCAAGCAGGAGTCTGGATTTATTGCCGCGTTGGATCGTGCCGCCGTCAACTTTGTCAACGCCAATGCTGTCACCAAACGTGCTCCACCGAGCACTCAGGCCAACAAGTCGTCCGAGTTGATTTCTCGCTACTGTGATCAGCTGTTCAAGAAGAGTGCCAAGATGCCAGATGAGGATCAGATGGATGTGCTTCAGTCGAGAGTGGTGAGTATGGTTTTGGGAAATGGGGACTTAGTGAGGGAAGGTAGGGGTTTGAGAACCTGGTAGGGGCCTGAAAGGGCCCGGGAGAGCCTTGGTAAGCCTAAAGTGCCTAGAAGAGCCTAAAAATAGCCCAGATTTAGCTTGATGTGCGCTTGAATGATCTTTGCTGAAGTAGGCCTAGCTGAGCCTAAAATGGCCTCAGATAGGCTCTGAATTTCGTAAATTTTAGTACTGAAATACCTAAATTTCCAGTTTTGATGACTAAATTGCAGCTGCGAAAATCTCAATTTAGGCCCAAAATCCCCCAACTTTCCATATCTCTGCTCCAAAGTTCAACCCTAAATCAATCATCTAATTTTCCAGATCGTGATCTTCAAGTACCTCGAAGACAAGGACATCTTCCTCAAATTCTACACAAAGATGTTCTCGAAACGCCTGATCAACGAGCTCTCGGCCAGTGACGAAGCCGAGCAGAGTTTCATCTCCAAACTCACCACTTGCTGCGGATTCGAGTACACTTCTCGCCTCTCGAAGATGGTACAGGATCTTCAGGTCTCGAAGGATTTGACCACCGAATTCAAGGACAAGAATGAGTCGGCACTGAGCGTTGGAAAGAAGTCCATCGAGTTCAACTCGTTGGTGCTCAGCTCTGGCTCGTGGCCAAACTTCCCCGATTGTCCATTGACTCTTCCACATTCGCTGCAAGACACCATCTCGATGTTCACCACCTACTACCAGTCCAAGTTCACTGGTCGCAGATTGCAATGGTGCTACAGTCAGTGCCGTGGAGAGGTGACGTGCACCGCTTTCAAGGGAAAGAAATACGTCTTCGCTGTAAGTTTTTTGTTCTAAATTTGCTGAAAATGGTCCTAAAACTCTTCTTTTTTCTAGGTCACCACCCCACAAATGGTCACACTTCTCCTCTTCAACGAGCAGGACAAGTACACAACTGAGCAGATCCGCATGGCCACTGGAATGGACTTGAAGCACACCCAGATGATCGTCCAAAGTCTCATCACCAACCTCGTCATCAAGTCGGATAAGCCCATTGAAGGCGACAACTTGCCAATGGACGCCACATTGACGTTGAACAATGGCTATGCCAACAAGAAGGTCAAGGTGGACCTCTCCAGAATGACGATGAAGGCTGAGGCTGTCAAGGACAGCGAGATGGTCCAGAAGTCTGCTGATGAGGACAGAAAGAATGTGATCAGTGTAAGTTTTTTTTTCGGTCCACTCAGCATAACTTCGGGGTAGAGTGCTGCACTTTTAGTCAGATTTTGGGCCGGAACTCTCCCGTTTTGAGCCAAAAACCCTATTTTTGGAGCCTGAATTTCCTGATTTTGGGGTCAAAAACCATCTAAATTTTTATGGATAATCCACTACTTTTTAGCGGAAATCCCTGAAAATCGGGCAGCAACGCCATTTTCTCGGGCGGAATACTACTGAGTTTCTACTCAAAAATCCTACATTTTGGGTCTGGATCGGCCCAATTTTAGGCCAAGTATCACTAGTTTTTAGTCAGAAAACGCCTAAATTCAAGCCAAACACCCCTAGCTCTGAGCCAAAAATCTGTCGAATTTTAAGCCAGAGATACCAATTTTTAACTCAAAAACTTGGTAATTTCGTGCAGATTGCTTGCTATTTAGGACCTAAAAAAGTCCTATTTGAGAAACAAAACAGTTTTTCTCGACCGCTTAGCCCCTTGTTTTCAGCAAAAACCCCCTATTTTGAGCAAAAAAGGCTCGATTTTCAGCAATTTTCTACCACTTTTTGAGCTAGTTTCGCCTCTCTTAACACTCCGCTTTCTTCTTTTCTCACCCCTAATTCCCAATTTTTTTCAGGCCGCCATCGTTCGTATCATGAAGATGCGCAAGACGTTCGTCCACGCCCAACTCATCAGCGAGGTCATTGACCAACTCAAGGGCCGCTTCAAGCCAAAGGTCGACATGATTAAGAGATGCATCGGCACGCTCATGGAGAAGGAGTATATTAGACGGTCGGCCGAGCAAAAGGACCTCTATGAGTACATGGCCTAGGTTTCTCCAGACCTATGGCCTAAGATTCTCTATATATTTATCCCCCCATATATATTCATCTATTGTTTTCTAAAAACTCTTTAAAGATTGCTTTTTTTTTTCTATAAGATCTCAGAATCTATCAGCTTGATCATGTAATGATTCATCTTCTGTTGTTCTCTCTAATAAGTAATAAGTTTTTTTGTTGACAAATTCTTAGAAAATATCTAAATATCACCTCTATCTCTAGATTCTATACGTCTACCTCTTCCATAAGTTTGCATCAAACTTTTTTTTCTTTTTTCTCTTATTCTCTCTATCTTTTTCCTTCCATCCCATCCATCACCTAGATTACAGGTACCTCTTTTTTTCCACGAGCTCTTTCAGCACTCACTTTTTTTTCACGGTTTGTAAGAAACGATTGTTTAAAAATTGGATCCATCACCTCTTTTTTTTGTTTTCTTGTTAACCAAAAATTGCAAGGTTCTTTTGAAGAATAAATTAAATATGGACCAATAATTTGGTTTTGTTGTTGTTTTTTTTGAGTGGGATTTCAGATTTCTGGTATCATCGGGAAGAGCCTCAAGTACCTGGGGGAGCAGAGCATAGTATCGGTCTATCAAGACCTATTTCTTGAAACTTGAAGAATTTAGAGAAGATTTGTCTTTTGGTTTATCGAGTTTCAAGAGGAAAAACTCAGGTAAGCCATGTCTGTACGTCTGTGTGTCCAGCACTCATTACTAAATATTTTCTCTGTCCCTAACCTGTTAGGTTGCATGTCTGGCAAGTGATGACGGGTTACTAAGTGCTTCAGTTCTGTATAGTTTAGAGCTTGAGTACGGAATGGTTACGGTAGCGATAATAGCCCAATTTTTTGAAAAACCTGATTAGAATGACCTGAATTGCTTGAGTATCAATAGGACCTCAATCTATACAAACAAAAAATACCGAAGGTTACTGTAGGATTGCGATAACTACAGTAAGCCGAGAACTCCACAGACAAGTGCTCTAAAAGTTACCTTCCCGAACATTTTGACGGAAAATCAAAAAAGTGAAGGTTTTGGTGGGAATTTTTTTGGTGGGAATTTTTTTTCTTGATTCTTGATCTATGATTGAGGCTTATGTCCGATATCGGTTCTGGTTTCATTTTTTTGCCAATAAATTATCTTTGGGTGTACTGTGAAAATAATAAAGTTCCAG
>GL379995.1:113449-126509 GCA_000143925.2 Caenorhabditis brenneri
GCTGGAACTTTATTATTTCCACAGTAGGTGGAAAATTCATTAGGAGAATACAAAACATAACAGATCTATTTGTTTAAATAAATTCATTTCTATTTCAGTTGTTCTAATTTTTCAATGAGCATCGCCATCGTTTCATATTTCAAATCTCCGCTAGTTGGCAAAACAGATTGAATATCCTCGACAGTCTTCATTTCAGAAAGACAGTGCAACTGAAATTATATTTGTTTAGTGAAAATGGTTTGTTTTTTGGTTAATTCGATTCACCTGCAAATTATCCAACTCAAATCTCCGAGAAAGATCGAATTTTTCGCTCAAAGGTTTCTTGGAAGTGTTCATCAAAAAATATTCACATTGTCTCATGACTGCAGGTGCATCATAGGTTTTTCCTAATCGCACAATTTGTACAACAACAGAATCTGGAAATGTGATAATGTTTGAAAATTCACAATTTTGTTACCATCCAATGCAGGTTCTCCGTACATTAGTTCAAGAAAGCGTTGAAAATACACAGGATTGTCGAGAACATTATCTTCTTTCTTTTTGAGGACAATTTTCTCTCCCTGCTTATCATTGAACAATTTTTCAAAGTATTTGGAGTGAGTTGAAAGATACTGAAAAAAAATTGGAATATTATTATTCAATTAAAAGTTTACCTTTTTATTCACGTAGTACAAACGCCCTTCATAATCCAAAGCAACATCAGAAAATCCTTCAATCCGGCTAACAAAGTTTCTCAGTTTCCAGCCAACACAGGAACTTGTCAATATGATCACATTGTACTTTACTTCTAGATGATTGTTAATCACATATGCCTTCAGATTTTCAAAACTGAACTGCATTCCAGTTGGTTTCGAAAATTGTCGAGGACATTTATCGACAGTAGGGTCAACAAGCTCATAGAATGTATCATTTGTTTCGTTCACGTAAAAATTCCCATCAGTCTTCATTATCGAAATTTTACACTGTATGGACACTTCCCATTTGGAATTCGAATAATATCCAAGGCGTGTGATGGAGTTCGGTGAACAATCAAGATCAAAACAAATCATTTTACTGTCTGGACTAGTTGATGAATTTTCTATTCGGTGAGTTATCTTCCTGAAATTATAAATATTTTCAGCAAATCGTTCCTAACAAAATTAAGCAACTAACCAATTTATGCACCGAAATTCCTTTGTCTGCAGATCGACAGGATTGATAGTTTCATTTTCTATATCCACAAAAAATTTTTGTTTGATTGAGAAAGACTTCTCATTCATTTCTATGGTATAACAACCAAGAGAAACAGTCATTTCAAAAACGAAAGCTGAAAAAGTGAGAGAACTCAAGTGTGAAGAATCACAACGAATGAAAACTGATAAAAAGTTTCAATATATGGTCATATACGTCTTCCGTTTTGGAGAGAGAGAGAGAGAGAGAGAGAGAGAGAGAGAAAAAGGTCTTTGATGTTGCGACCTTCTCTCAATATTACACCAAGTAAGAATGAAGTGAAAAAACAATTTCCACGGGATATCTTATCCGTTGTTGAATAGTGTATCTGGTGCCACACTAAGAAATCAATGGAAGCGAATGAAGAAGAGTTAGAAAACGTAATTATTCACAATACTTCGTAAGCAACAATAAAACCAATCAAAGAAGGATTATCTGAAAACTCATCGAGTTATGAAAAAAAAGTCACTCTTCACGTAAAGTACCGTGCAATGATATACGAGCATAGATGGTTTTCAGTTGACGAATGAATGTTAGGGTTTTTGGGGCATTTCACGGCCCGATGAAATTGAAGCGAGACGCACAAAACTGCTCACAGGTAGCAATAGATTCAAAAAATCTATGATTTTTCTCAAAATCAAAACTATTTCAAAAACTATGTGATGAAGCCTTATCGAATCCGGTTTTTTCCGGATTCAGCGTGTTCAAATACTTCTTTTCATGTAATAAAATCAGAAAAATAAAAAAAAATTCCGTTGTTTCATAGTTGTTTCGCACCCGTGTCGATATCGCCGTGCCGTGGGTCAAGTGAGTGACATACTCACAATGATGCAGCCTCTCTCAACAGCTTCGTCTCTATTACTTCTCCGCATCTCTCGCTTGTTCTTTCACCGCCGTCTTTTTCTCCACTTCTTTTCGTTGTATCTCGTTTACGAAAACGATATGCAAGCCACAATTTCTTTTACTTTTTTGTTTTCTTTTTCTTATTTTTGAGGAGTTTTCATCATTTTCACAAACGTTATGTCGTTTCCAATTGCATTTTTAAAGCCCATTTTGAATTATTTCCAGGTAACATGTCAACTCCCCAGGAAAAAGTCATCGAAAATTTGCACAATGAATTGGAAGCCCTTCGAAATGAAATGGCGGAAATCAAGAAGAATCAGAAAGAGTCCGTGAAGGATGAAGAGAAGAATGGAAGAAAAAGGAAAGCGGATGAAGACGGAGAATCCAGTTCAGCCAAGAAGCCAGCTCCAGAGCCTGAGGTAATAGTAAAAACTCACAGTACGTAGCCAAATTTTTCAAGGCACATGAACTTGCCAATTGTACTGAACATAATACGAAGAAAAAGTTCTATTCAATTTAATTCAAAAAAAGGTTAGGCCCTGATTTTTTAATTTTTCAACAAATTGAGGCAAATGACTACGTATCACTGAGTCGCGCCGCAGTTGGCATGCGACTATACAGTACGACAGAGCCCGCGAATGAACCCTTTTGAAAACACGTACAAAAAATTAACCGTGTTTTCCTTACTGATCAGTTTCCAGAACGTGTTCTCAAACATGCCTAAACCTGCTGATGAACATGCCGCCAACAGTGATCAACTTAACACAAAAGCTCGAAAATTTGTGCTGAAACATGTATTCAAAAATGTATCAACGATGGCGGAGAATATAAAATATAAAAGTTCTACTGAAGAGTATTATAGTGTCCTTTGGTGAGTTATCACAAATTTCGAAACTTTACTTCAATTTCAGGCACTTTTGTATCGAACGAACAAACGATTTCTTTGGTGTTTACCTTTACTGTGATCGGCAAAAAAACAAAGAGTGGTCCATTGATACTGAATTTGAGATTTGTTTTCTCCATCCAAATGGAAACTCAATCCGTAGAACTAGGCCTTATCGTTTTAAAGAAACTTCTGGGGTTAAGTTCAACAATTTCATTGCATGGCAGGAAATGGAAAAGGCGTACTTAGACAACGATGAATTGACGGTTGAAATTCAAGTTCAAATAACTAAAGTCGAGGGAGTCTATGGAGAGAACTTGAGGAATTTTGATGATGAGGAATGCTCGGATATGACATTGGTAGTAAATGACAGGAAGTTTCATGTTGCTAAATTGGTAAGGTATTATGTTATTGTATCTACTCAATGTAACAATTTCAGTATCTTTCCTCCCACTCTCCATACTTCAAAACAATGTTTCTCGGTGGATTTGAAGAATCAAAAAAGTCTGAAATCGAACTTAGTGGAGTTGATGCAGATGATCTTCAAAAGTATCTGGAGGCACTTTACGGAGAAGATGTTATTGATGGTAAGACATTAATTAGGTTTTTGATTAATACATCAAATTTTCAGAAATGACAGTTGAAGGAATCCTCCGACTTGCTGACATGTACGATACAAAGCTCTTGGTTCAAAAATGTGAGAAATTTCTTAGGGAAAGTTCAAAGAAGACATTGCAAAAGAAGTTAGAAATGGCGGTGAAATACAATTTGTATGAATTGAAGGTAATAAAAGTTCATCTAGAAAATACCAGTCGGTGGGGCCGCCTAACGGCGGCTCACCTCCTTTTCTTCGTCGCTGCGCTCCTCAATGGCTCGCGGCTTCGCCGCTCGCTCCCCATTCCCAAAACTGATTCATCCCTTTTAAAATTTCAAATTTTTGGGCGGAGTGCGGAGATGCTGATATGTTGAAAATGCTTCCATGAAACCAATTCTTTCTGAAGCGTTTGATTTTGGAACTTTTTTGCCTTTTTTTCATTTTGCTTCAAAAAAGTTTCGTTTCCGTTCCCATGGAAATTGTTTTTTGAAAAATTTCTGTTTCCGTTTTAAGCGGAATTTTTTTCAGCGTTCCGTGCAACACTGGCAGAGAAGATGCTTAAGCAAATTCAACGGAAAAGTTTCTATTAAAAAATCAATTTTTCGCAGTGTAAAATGTGGGGAATAGGATATAGGATCCTCCTCTGATGAAATAGGCCAATATTCCTTTTTTGGTCAGCTTTAGACCTTTTCTCATTTTTTGGTCTGCTTGGGCCCGTTCGATCTGCTGGGCCCGTTTTTCTGTTTGGTCTGGTTAGTCATAATTCTGCCTTTTAGGCTCTAATACTCACTTCTTCTTGGTTTGCTCACACTCGCTCCGTTAAATGTGGTATTGATACGCCCATTTCAGTGTTTTTAGTCAAGTTATTTTGGAAATAAAAAATTATTGCTCGCACCTGAAAACCAAACCCGATTTCAACGCTGTAAAGAATTGAGGGACTTACAATCAACAAACCAACAGCAAAGATGTTTTGGAATAATAAGAAATGACGAAAATAATAATTCGAACATTAAATGTGCGATGATTTCAACTGTGACAGTTCACGTTGATAGCAGTGTTTCTCTCTCCAAGAAACATTCCGTGAGCCCTATCTAAGCACAGGACTCCCCAAAGCTCAAAATGAAAAATGAAAAACAGGGGCATCAAATTCAAATCGAGCTCTTTCGATATGTGAAAACCCTGTGCAAATCGGACCAAAACTGAAAGAGCTAGGCTCGGTGAGGGACTCACAAACAACAAACACACAGAAAAGGTGTTTTAGAATAATAAGATGGCGAATTTTCAATTCCAGAACAAATATCTCTCTGAAATCAAGACAATTGCGGATGTTCGTTCAGTTGTTCCAGGATGCATCAGCCAAATGGATTCTTCTCTAACGGCTTTTCTTCTCGAGAAAGTGCTTTCACTCGTATAGAATTCACGTTATTTTACTTGATTTTAATATATTACAATTTTTCCTAACTGCTAACACTTTCCAATGTTTGTTAAAAATTGTGTTTCTGTGAAATGAACAGTGCGTAAATGAAAACCTTTCCAGATAGAGCTATAAAAGAGTGTTCACTATCACCGATATAGTTTCTTATCAGTGCAACACTTCTAGAAAGTGAATAAAGCTTGAGATATTATGGTTTCGCGGTACCATGAGATCTTGTCGCAACGACACTCCTTTCCGCAAGTAATCTTATTATTCTAAAAAAATTTTCTGTGTGTTTGCTGTTTGTGAGTCCATGATACGCTGTAACTCTGTTCATTTTCTACCGATTTTCATATGGTTTTCACATAACTTGTTTATTTTTTCCACATTGAGAAAGGACAATGTGAGGAGTGCAAGTTCCGAATTTCTTCGATTTATTTTGGTTTGAAATCCAAGGTACGAAAATAACGCCTGTTTAGAAAAGAAATTCATTAGGAGAGTTCTGAATTAGGAAACATAACATATGTATTTTTTGAAGAAAATCATTTCTTTTTCAGTTGTTCTAATTTTTCAATAAGCATTGTCATCGTTTCATTTTTGTGAACCGGCAAAACTGCTTGAATATCCGCGACAGTTTTCATTTCAGCAAGACATTGCAACTGAAATTACATTCTTTTTATTGGTAAGATCTTGATTATTCGGTTTAATTGACTGACCCGCAAATTCTCCAACTCAAATCTTCGAGAAATATAGAATTTATTGCTCAGGGGTTGCTTGGAAGTGTTCATCAAAAAATATTCACACTGTCTCATGACTGCAGGTGTATCATAGGTTTTTCCTAATCCTAAAATCTCGCCAATAACTTGATCTGAAAACTTGATAATGTATGAGATATCACATCGTCACCATTTAATCCTGGTTCTCCATGTATGATTTCTAAAAATCTTTGAAAATATAAAGGATTGTTGCGACGATTCCCGTCTTTCTTTTTGAGAACAATTATCTCTCCCTGTATATCATTGAATAAACTTTCAAAGTATTTGGAATGAGATGAGAAATACTGAAATGAACATAATTGAAGCACTATATTAGGGGTTTGCAAAAAACTGAATCCTGAAGCAAAGCTCACGTGAAGCCTCAAAGAAGCAGATTGAATCTTTTATGAACTCTACATGGTATTATTCAAATAAAAGATTACCTTTTTGTTTACGTAATACAAATCCTCTTCATAAGCCAAAGCAATATCGGAAAATCCTTCGATTGGGCCATCAAATTTTCTTAGTTTCCAGCCAACATAGGAAGTGTTTAGTATCACCACATTGTATTTTACTTCTAAATGATTGTTAATCGCATACTCTTTCAGGGTGTCAAAATTGATCTCCATTCCACGTGGTGTCGGATATTGTCGAACATATTTATTTGTTTGAGAAGAATTTTACACTGTGTGGACACTTCCCATTTAGAATTCGAACTACATCCAGGGCGTGTGATGGTGTTCGGTGAACAATCAAGAACAAAACTAATAACTTTTCTGACTGGACCATGTGATGGAGGATAGTTTTCTATTCTGTGAACTATCTTCCTGAAATTAGAAGTATTTTCGACTCAAAAGCTAAACAAAATTAATCAACTAACCAATCGATGCACCAAAACTTCTTTGCCTGCACATCGATAGGCTTGATGATTTCATTTTCTATATCCACAAAGAATTTTTGTTTGATTGAGAAAGCATTCTCGTTCATTTTTACAGAATCACTACCGATATAAATATTCATTTCGAAATTGAAAGTTGAAAAAGTGACTGAGTCGCAACTCGAATGAGAAGAATTATCAGTTGAAATGTTGTTATCAGTTGGTTACGCAATTGTTCACCACCACGAATAAACGAATAAAAACTCCACGAATAAAAATCACCTACGAATAAAAATAAAAATCACCACGAATAAAAACTGAAATATAATTCAAATATATTTCGTAAACAACAACCAAACTAATCAATCAAAGAAGGTCTTCCATATCGATTCTGGAAAATCATCGAGTTATTGAAAAAAATCCCTGTTCAATAAATGAAAAATTTCGTTTAGAATAAAATGGTGTTATATTATGCCATTTCGGGTTGAAATGAGAAATACTGATGTTTCTGAGATACAAAAATTAGGATTAATTACTTGAATTTCCCTGGATTCTCTGGGATGCCTATTGAAAAGAAACTATAGTTTTTAGTTTAAATCCTGCTAATCAACCCTATCACCGGCTATCCACAGCAATCAGGCCTGAAAGCTTTGCTTTTCTAACTAGTTCTGAACTAACCGAGCTATTCAGAAACCACAAAGAATTGCGTTGAAGAGGAGTTAATGAAGGATCATTCAGGACCATCCAAGCTTGTCTCTCTAAACCGGACTATCTGGACAATTCCAGTTTTTTAACTGATTTTTTTTTTGAATTTACGAAAGCCATTTCAGCTCAATTTATGTAGATTTAGATATCCTTCAACTGCTCCTTGTGCTTTTTCTTCATTAAAACTGACGATACAAAAAACTGTTCACTACAAAGAACTAGCTCTAGAGTTGATCAACATTCCCTCCATTTTGATCAAAATTTAGCAAATTTCAACTGGAAACTGCAAGTCCTACTTTGTTTTCCATCCGTCACTGTAGGTAACGTCATCACTGTAGATAACCCTTTTCCTTAGCCCAAATTTGAAAGCGTATCATTTTGCATTTCTCTCCTTTTCTTCACCCACCATCCCCCATACCGTTTGTCATTTGTCACAACTCCGCCCATACTACCCGCTTCAGCGATAAGGAAAGAGACTAATGGTATATAAGAGGAGGCCAGAAAGGAAAAAAAATATATTATCTCAGATTGATGCTTATCACCTACTAAGCACAAAAATATAATTGATATTTCTTGTTTTCGCTTATTAATGGGGAAATGCAACCAATTTTGGCCTATGTTCCACAGCGGTTTGTTTAGCGCAGTCGGTAAAGCTTTTGAGCTCAAGCCCTGTGTCTTTCAGACAGGTCGAGAGTGCGTTTCCTCGGCACCGTTAAGTTTTTTTTCTTTTTTTTTCTAATTTTTCTTTTTTTTTTAGTAAGCAACGTTAAGGAAGGGTTAATATTTTCAATACTAAACTGAACGTAGAGGAAACATTTTATTTAGCTGAAATTCCAAATTTTAGGCTACATTTTGAGCGAGTTTGAATACATCTATTTAAAATGTTTTGCAACTACGACTGTAATGTCTTCTAGATTTTTCTCATTCGTTTTCAGTTAAAATTCAGGGTACAAAAAAGTATCAGGGTACAAAAAACCCATAAAGAAACACTTTTTGAGAAAATGATCATCAGTTATGGCGCCGGCAGTACCCTTAAAAGTGTTTTCGTGTCCCCCATTATTCTCCATTCTCCGAGACAACCGTATTTCTCTCAGTCGCCTTTCAAGAGGAAAAAAGAGCGCAGTCTTTTAATGACAAGCACGGTCGGCGCGCTTTCTCGGCCGCATAGCGCAGCCGGTAGCGATTTTGATGACCTGTCAGACCGACCCTGGGTTCGAACCCACCAGAGCTATCTAAATTTTCAACTTTAGAAATAATGTTTTCTGAGTTCCTCCCTCCTTCAAATACGCATCTGTTTACAACAAAAGAACTTATTACTGGTGTTACGATTTGTGCTAAGCCTTAGATAAAGGGCCTCAGCCAAAATCGTATAACGAATGAGAAAAAAACTTAGAAAATTGAGCTCTTTCCGTTTTTAGGGGTCCGTTGAGAAAATCACCAGTCCCATATATATCTATAGAAGTTTGGTCCGATCTTCAAGTCTCATTTTTTGGTTCATTTTTCTCAATTGAGGAAAGTTACTAAAATGGTATAATCATTTTCAACAAAGACTAATTCATTTTGAAAGTATGTTTATATTTATTGGGTTTTTATTTCTCATCATCATTGTCAGCCCCTAAAACCAAAAAAAAAACACTGGAAATGAGTTTTTTGTGACAAACAAAAATTTTTTCTTACAAACTTTTTTTCAGAAAATTGAGTTTTTGAAACCGAAAGAGTTGACTTATATTAGTTGTTTTTGTCATAGAACATGGGACCATTTTCAAACTCTGTGAAAAAGACTGAGGATTGAGAAAGTTCGAGACGAGACGATATATCCTTCAGATGTTCTCATTGGATAACACACTGCTACACTCACTTCTAACAGAGTTTATTTACAAAAACACATTTACAAAAAGAAGATGATAGTTTACAAAAAGAAATGTTAAAGTTTGTCATCATTTAACGCGCAGGTTTTGAGAGCAGTTTTTCGTTATCAGAAACGTTTGAAAAGCAAAACTATGACTCGAAGTATAGGGTATATAAGTGTTCTTGATATCATTTATTAGTGCTCTCATCTTAGTTGGTCTTTTTAAAGGAATTTATCGAGAAACTGAAATGAAAAAATTATCTCGACTCATTTCAACTTCAGTTTCAATTTTTACTACGCGTGTAGTACAATTTTTTTGCATGTCGTTCTATTAGAAGAGTTCATTGAACCTTAAAGGAGGTGGGAACTCAAAAAAACATTTTCTCTGAAATTACAAAAATAGATACCTCTGGTGGGTTCGAACCCAGGTTCGGTCTGACAGATCACCAAAATCGTTACCGACTGCGCTATGCGGCCGAGAAAGCGCGCCGACCCTCCTTGCCTATTAGAGACTGCGCCCTTTTTTCCCCTTAAATTTCCCCTACATGTGAGAGTCCCCACCCCCTTTAACTACCGGGTATCTTTCTAACCCCTTGCAAAGTAGGAATAAAAAATTTCAACGAGGAATTTTGGCTCATTCCGTTTCTTGAGCTTTTTTTTAGAATATCGCTGATTCTTGAAAAAAGCACATTGATCGGTCCCAAATTTGATTTCAAAAAAAGGCAGATACTATGAAGACAAGTCCCAACACAACTGGTCCGATATGTAAAATTTTTGGGACCTTTGGCACCAAAGTAGTCACTAATTTTTCAAGAACAACACTCTCAAATGACGAAAATGAAATAGGTAAACTCGTACGAAAAAACGATTTCACTAATTATTTCTTGATGAGAATGTTTTTTTTCTCAAAGAACTATGACTCTATTCATACTTGTAAAATTTCGGCTCGGCCCACCAAGGCCCGGAAGCTTGAAACTCTCTCTACCACAAGAAAAACTCATCAAACCAAATGATCAAATGATAGGTGATCGGGATTTTTTCTCCGGAAACCTTTATTTTTTTTTGATTTTCAAAGAACCGTTCCTCTCTGAAGTGACCGTTCAAGTTGAATTGAGCCAAAAAATCTTCAATCCCAAAACTGTTCTTATCTTTCCGTTACAGATTATAGGCCCACTGGTCCATCCGGGCGCCATTGTCCGTCTTCGAGACCGTTTTTTTCATCATGGTACTGCTCGAGGCCCATATGAGATCTCGTTTTAGTATAAGGCGCCTGAAATGAATTGCTACACGTTTTACTATCTTTTTTCCAATAGCACTGACTACAAATCACTACTCTCACTCTCAAGTCAATCACCCACGCCCCTGAAAAAAGTTCAACGAACAATCCGATTAAACCATAACTTCACTGATAACTTTGATTTCACAACACAACAAGAGAATAATTTTCTCTAGTTTACGAATAGTGTCTCTCTCCTCCATCCGACCACACCCAATTCGAACAAACTTGCTCCCAATATTTTTCTGGAAGTAACAAAGTAACTATTTTTCTAATCAGATACATTTTGTGTTTCGAGTATATATTTGATTTTCAATTGGGTGTGTCTTTGATAAGAAAACGAAGAGGGGGGAAGGGGGGAGGACAGACCATGCACCTATATTTCAGCAGTTTCAAACATTGCTCACATTATATTCATTTCGGTCATTCTTCTGTATGCATGTGTCAGTATAAAAAGTGACGTTTCTGCTGGAAAAGGTTAGCATGAGTCGGTTTGTTTTACTTTTGTGTGGGTGTGGGGGGAGGAATTTCTGAACCCTTCCAGATGTTTCATTATGACATTTTGTTCTTTTTCCTTTTTTCTCAACATTTCGATGCGACTTTTATGTAACTGAAACTCATTTTTCCTGGTTTTTATATAAATTCAAAGTTTCAGTTTCCAATTTTCCACAATAAATTATAAGACCCTATTTACCCCTGACGGAATTCATTATTTTCCGCTAACCTCATGCGCTCTCTGTTCTACATGAGAGCCCAAAAAAAAACACGTGTCCAAAGTGAAAAATGAACCTTGCTCTAAAAAACTTGACAATTTTTCGGGAATTTTTTTTTAAATCTGGCATTTCCAGTTCTTTTTTGTTAGTTTTCTAGTAAGCAACAATTAATAAAGTTAATAGCAGAAATTCATTTTTTTCGAAATGGGCCAGGCCTGGTCAAAACACTTCATAGGTTTTGACATTTTTTTGGGGAGTAAAGTTTATGACACTTTTTATAATCAAAAGTTCAGCCCAAACCGCAACACCACTCGTTAAAATTGATAGTAATAAAATTAGAAATAGCAATAGAACGCCATGTTCAACACATCAAATTCCTGCTATATGGAAAGTCGAGCTGTATTTGAATTCGATTTTTATGAAATTTTTCACGAGGTGGAAACTCTCACAAGGGATATGACTGACTGACCGACATAAGGACCTTCTGAAAAATGTCGGATTGTATAGACAAGATCATGGTCTATCGAATTATGAAATAAAAAGTGGCCATTTTCTCATGTGGTTCCAGTTGTGACCTGCCAAAAATTTCAGTGAAAAATCAGATGGTGGCCACTTTTTATTTCAAATTCGGATTCTACATAGGAATGTATCTGTGGCTGAATTTGTAGAAGGCTCTTAACCCGGTCAGTCACGCACATCCCTTGTCAGGGGAAACTTTATGGAGGAGAATGCTGCGAAAAAAAAGCAGTGCGGAGATTTTACTTTTTTGTTTACATCAGAGATTGGCGAGTTAAAAGTCCCTTAAAAGTGCCCTCACGTCGCTTACCATGACTTTCAAGTCATGTTTTGGGGCTTAGAATGGGGAACCACCGTTTGAGCTTGGTTTTACACGTGAATCCAAACCTTAGAAGTACTTTTTGAAAATCAACACCCGACTTTTGGAGACGCATGATTTTGCGTCCGAATGTTCTATAGTTAGACTGACCGTTGTTGCCCAACGGGTCGAGAAATTTCAATTTATACGAAAATCTGACAATTTTTCATGCGAAAAATTCTTGATCTCAGATTTTGATCATATTTTGATTTGAGTAGTACTAATGGCCATCAAGTATTTCTGAGAGGGAGTATCAGCCGCTTCATTCTCTCCCATGTAGTGGAATTTCCAAAATTCTTCAACAAGCAATCTTTGAGTGACCATAGAATGGTCAGATGATCCTTAATTTTGATAAAAAGTGGTTCATTTTCCACATACAGTGTGACAAATACAAATGTTATCTACCTTTCTTGCCGCATACAGCACATATGTTGTCTAACTCAAAGCGTAGTATCGGTGGGTTTTCTTTCATATCGCATACGATTTCTTCTCATCATAATCGTTTCAATCAAACGTGTCTTAGATTGAAGTCTTGAAAACACTTCACACCTGTGTTTTTGTACCACAGTAAGCAGGGCAAAATGAACCATTTTCCATCAAAAATTGAAGATCATCTGACCATTCTATGGTCACTCAAAGGCTGCTTGTTGAAGAATTTTTGGAAATTCCGCTACATGGGAGAGGCTGATACTCTCACAAATGCCTGATGGACATTATTACTACTCATAACCAAAATATAATCGAAATCCAGAGATCATGAATTTTTCCGCACGTATGGAAATTTGTCAAATTTCCGTACATATCGGCGTTTTACGGACTATAGGACTTTAGGACGCAGAATCATGCGTAGAGTCATATGGCAAATTTAAAAACTATTGAACTCAATCTGCATCAGGCCAAAAAATTGAAAAAAAAAACTAAGAGAAAAACCCATTTTTGAGTAAGCTTGCCTTTCTTCGTCGTGAGACGACAGCTAGAACTTGGTCTGACACAAAAATGCTTCAAGTGATGCTACATGACTACAATTCATCATACTATAGGGAAAAAGTAGTTTTTGACTGAGTGCT